>JASGAT010396708.1:3267-13433 GCA_030220025.1 Chelon auratus
GAGTTGGCTGCTGGCTGCTGCTTTCACCCGGTCTCTGCTTGTCTCCCATTCTGTCTGTCTCGCTACCCTCTCTGCCTAATTATCCAAAGTACAAGCCAGTCAGCGGTGTTCTCCTTGGCTTCCCCCTTCTCCTTCCCTATCCTCCACCTCTTCTGAAAAACGTCTGCAACATCCAAGCCGAGGAGAACAGTTGATGTCGTCTGAGAAGTGTGCAGTTCTGATCTAAAGACTATAGATACAGAGAAACACAAAGGAACAAGACAAAGCAGATTCATTTTGTCTAGTGTTCAGATATGTGGGAGTTTTCGTTGTTAACAAGGGGAAACAGACTTGATCTGTTTCCTCCATACTGCCACCTGAAGCAGTGCTTTGGGTTAAATGCTCATGTCAGTATACGAATATGCAACCTGATCAACCTCACTGACATCATTCTGATGATAGATAACAACTCAGTTATTTACAATGACACTAATTAAAATGTGCTGACAAGATGTATGAGTTTCTATGTGTACAAAACATTAATCACAATAGAACTTTCTTTTTTTTTTCCTTTTTGGCATTTGCTAAGTGGTTCCACCCACTCTAGAGCGTTAAATCTGCCAGAAAAATAACAAAAGCAGAAGAAGCTGCGGTGAGGAGTCTTCAAGGAAACTCAAAGAGTCCCATAGCTTAGTTTTAGCTTAGTTGTGGATGATTTTTTTCTGCTCAAATTTTAACACTGAATTCAATCGATAAAAAAGAAATGGATGGATCCACGTTTTCAGTGGCGCTGTCCACAGTGATTCCAGCTTCACTCATCCTTTCAGACACTTACTTGTTTAGGCAGCTCATTGTTTTTCTCCCACCACCTTTCTGTACATGGGACAGACATGCTCAGAAATAATAATATTAATCTGATCCAAAAACAGACCGGTCTAACTGAAGTGGTAATCATTGTGTCTATTGGTGGAAAACTAGTGTCAATGAAGGCTAAACTTAGGAAGTGACAATGCTAACATGCTGATGTTTAGCAGGCGTAATCTTTACTGTGTTCATTACCTTTGTTTGGTATTTTACTACGCCCATACTTGTTAATTAACAATGATTAGAACGTACAATTTAGACTGGACTCTTGGTCGTAATCCAAAGGCGGACAAACTGAGATTTTGTCCTGACCATGGCCCTAGATGAAGAGTCAGGAATGTTCCCAGGATCTACTCAACAGAGATATTTCATTTAAAACAGCCAGTGTCAACCTGATTATGGCATGAGAGGAAAAGTCCAGGGATCACCAAATTCATTAGTATTCATCCTCTGGGGGCCGTTGTTGTTGAGATATTTAAGTATGGGCCAAAGCGGCGAAGTAACTCACTGAACAGACTGACATGCCATCACAAAAGGCACATGTCTAAAATCTCAAATTGTCCGTGTCTAGTTGATGACGTGATATGGGTTGATATGGCTTGTTGTAAACAAAGCTTTAATAAAACTTCACTTTGAGGCTATTTAACAACAGCTCAAACATAGTATTTTCCTTGAGATGCTGCCAGTAATGAGAGAAATGACTTTTGGCTTTTATCAAAGATTATTGTGCAGTCATTTGGAGTAACAGCTCAGTTTAAAGTGTACTGAAGTTTTTATAGTTGTTATATGGTAAAGTGCTGTCATTAGTGCCTCTCGGATCAATATGCTCTTAACACTATGTCCATATTCACCTGAGAGCAGAGGGCTTTAAGAGAGGTGTTATTGAAGCAGTAACAGCCAAAAAGACACTCGTGACACACTTTTTTGAATATCCTGACGGGGAAATGGTCAACATTAGGAGGCATTTAATCAAATCCACTGTAGACTCAGGCATTTTTAATCTGATTTTGGGATGAGCAGCTCGGATGTTGTACCAAAGCTTTGTTTCTCCCCCTTCATTTGTTGTTGACTTCAGGCAGTGATTCCCTCTTTCTAAGAGTGAATTAGGTTGAAAGTCAGAGAGGCTCAGGTTGTTGTCAATAGTCATTAGAGCTGGGCACTGGCCTTGGGTTAAGACCTGTCCCACTCTGCTGTCAGGCTCAATACCATGTGAACACATGTGTCCACATCATTTTTTTCTGCAGCTCAAAATTGTCACAGCTTCTGGTAAAAAAACAAACTAATCCTAACGCTTCTGTAACCAAGCTCAAAGTCAAACAAGCTAACAATAACGTGTATCAAAGCTTCTTTGTGTCTTATTTCACTTTGTAACATTTATGCAGAATTGTCCGCTGGCGCAGATTACGCAGCCATGAGCTTGGGGTGCTTGTGTATTATTGAGGCACACGACCGAAACACATCAAAATTTTAGCCCTTCTAGAGCCGTAGCTTTGGGAACAGCTATGTTGGTCTGTTTGTCAGTCCATCTGTCTAATGCTATGGTTCAGAGTAAAATATCTCAACAGCTATTAAATGAATTGCACAGATGTTGGTACAGAAACTTGTTGTCCAATCAGAATTAGGTGTAACTGTCAAATTAAAAAAGTAAAATCATTCTTGATGGGGGATGGCACAGTGATGTGGTCGTTAGCACTGATGCCTCACAGCAAGAAGGTTCCAGGTTCTATCCAGGCCGACTGGGGCCTTTCTGTGTGGAGTTTGCATGTTCTCCCTGTGTCTGCGTGGGTTCTCTCTGGGTACTCCAGCTTCCTCCCACCGTCCAAAGACATGCTCGTTAAGTTAACTTGTGATTCTAAGTTGCAACCTGTTCAGGGTGTACCCCGCCTCTCGCCCACTGACAGCTAGGATAGGCTCCAAACCCCCTGTGACCCTCCAGAGTACAAACGGTTACAGAAAATGAATGAATGAATGAATTCTTGATGCTTTCTATGTGTTGTATCATAAACAAAAATTAAATATGCTCAACTAAACATTGTTTATGTAGCATTAGCGTGTTAGCATTATCACTCCAGCCATATTTAGCTGAAATATGTATCCCAAAACTGGAAGAGGCGGTAGTAAAGGGTAGAAAAGGGTTAGGTTTAGACACGTTACCTTCCTTGATTTTAAAGGCTAAAGATTGATTGCTTCTTTTGTCATTTCCTCAAATGACGAAGGTTGTTTTTACAACCTGGACCTTATTTCTGGCATAAAATATGATTGTTTACTCACCCATATAACTTTGTCATTTTTGATTTTTGACATTTTGCTACTGCTATTTTTTTTGCAACACGGCTGCATATTTTTCCGATTCTGAGGTTGTGGATGACGATTGCTAAAAGTCAAGTTTAGAGGGCAAACGTGACGTGGATTTGTTTTGTCAGACCTGCAGAGGTAAGACAGTGATAGGGATCTGGGTACCAACTATGAGGTTGGTCCAGTGGGCATAACAAGACCTTTCTCCTGCTTCAGCAGATATAATTAGCTTTGAGTTGGGATGAACGGACGAACAGTGTTCTTTTAAGGTCTTTCTTCTTGTGTCCTTCCCCTTCTCTTTTTCCCATCCCCTTCTTCTCTACTTTTTCCTCTGAATTGCTGCCAGGCCCTGTTTGCCTCGGTAATTAGGAGCCAGAGCGGGCTTTCACGACTCCATTATGAAAACAGCAAACGGTCCACTGGTTTATTGATAAAGCATTACACTCTGCAGCAATACTGTATGGCGATGTACAAGGAGCCTGCAGCCTTTTCAGGTGGACCACCACACAGCCTCCCTTACTGCCAGATGAAATATCATAATGCTATAATAGCCCTATCACATACCCCATATAATACAAGACTGAAATGTCGGAATACAGCACGCCAACTGTATTAGTAAAATTTAATGCAAAAAAACAACAGCAACAACAACATGAGTTGTGCCATGCTCTGTCAAATGGGGAAAATGACCAAAGAAAAAATATAGCCAATCTAATCTGCAGCCGGCAGAGACAGTTGAAAAGGTAATTTCGCTCAGCAATATGCGAGGACAGCTATTTAAATGTGTTGTTGGCGCTCCAATCAGGTTTCCCAGGGTGCTGTGATATTTAAAAGTGACACGGGTGACCCTCCACATTTGCGAGGTGTCATCATGCATCAATCGGCAAGGTGTATATCAAAGCTGCCCGTAATGGTGTGTGCATTGGGATTTATATTTCCAATTAAATCTGCAAATTATATGATTATCCTCTGCACCGTGCCGAGGCCATTTTGGAAACGGATTGTGCTGTTCATTTTGTTTTTCTACAAAGATAATAGTGCCAGTGGCAAACCTGCCTATGCAGGGAGAATATTAATGCCAGCGGTCTTGTCACACACCTACATGTGTGTTCATGCGCGCAGCTCACACACACGTACAAAAATATATACTTAAGCATCACACTCCCGCAGAAACACACAGACATGTTCTTGCGATGAACAGCTCTGCTATTTTTTCTACTCTTCTGTCACCAAAACCTATAGACAGACAGACAGACTGACAGTATGTAAGACCTTATTAGCTGATATCCAGCCCCTGCTCCTTTAATAGACGGTGAAAATGATATCAGAACAAGGATCTGCCTGATAAACCTACATGTCTGTCTGTCAGACACACAGAGCACCGAGACCTTTCTGATGGCCGATACGAGTCTCACATGCATGTAGACGAACCCACGCAATCAAACGCATACACACAGACACACGGAAACCCCAGCATTCACTGGATGTGAATTATTGATTTGAACATGTCAGCTAAAAGACAGCGCAGACCGCCACTGTGGGAAAGGGAAGGAAGGATATTTTGCTGTTGCTTTGCTATGCTTGACTGCCAAGACAGTGTTCACTAGAAAGTTTCCACTTCCTGAATGTTTACAGAGCGATGACTAACAATGCCCTAAGACAGAGAGAGAAACTGCAAGAGTTTAAGGATGCTGGGTGCGTGGTACCATCATGAAGGAGGAAGGATATTGAAGGATGCTGGAGACTGTGTGAGCTGGAAAAAAAGAGAGAAATGGAGACTAAAAAGGAAAGAAGGAAAGTGAGAAGGAGAGAGACAGAGAGAAAACTTTTCCTCACAGGCTATTTGTATATGCATCTCTGGGGTGCCATTTTAGCTTCCAATATTTTATACTGAGTAAAATGCTGTGGGAGTATTAACTGAGTTGCCATTGCTTTCCCCTCCTTTATTACTTTTCAGCATTGCACCATAAAGAGAAAAAAATGATGTGGCTGTAATTTGGTAAGGGTGAGAAATGCTCCAAAAGCAAAATTTAGTCCTCTCTTTTACAATGCACTTTATTTTGGACTTTTGTCCCACAGTTTGAAAAAAATTAAAAAAAATAAATAAAAAATGAAGCAATATTTGAGATTAAACCTTCTCATCATTAACAATTCAAGATACAGTGATATGACCTTGGACTGCTGCATAATAATCTGCAAATGGCAGATTATCTGTGTTTAGCTATAGCAAAGAATACATGCAAAGACTCATTTTGGAATAAGTCTTTTTATTCTTTAAAAATGAACCATACAATACAGTAGTCTCTCCAGTCACCCTGCAAATGTCAGTCATATTAACTTGTTTGTGTGGCTAGTATCATCACCTTCACCTACATAACATAAGTCTTTACAACTTTGCATGACACAGTCTGAAAATTGAAACTGCTAAAATACCATGTAATAAGAGACCATATAGTGGATGAAATTTAGCCAGCTGTTGCCATGATAGTGAAAAAAAACCAACCTTTCTTCTACATGAAGTGATGACCAATCAGCGGATGTGGCTGACTGACATATAACAGAAACTCGTGACGCATTTATCTCTAGGAAACGTTGTCCATGACTTTAGTTCCTACCACCAAATTCACCATGCTAAAACGGTTTAGGAACAACTCAACAAACATGAAAAACAGCGCAAGGTGTTAACCTGGCCTCCAAATTCACTAGATCCCGAACTGATCAAGTATCTGTGGGATGATCCACAGAGGCCCCTCCCCTCAACCCATAGGACCCAAAGGCCCCCACTAACAACATTCTGTCGCCAGACACCACAGGACACCCTCAGAAGGCCCATGTCCATTCTCTGATGAGTCACAACTGTTTAGGAGGCACAAGGAAGACCCACACAATATTAGGAAGGTGGTTTTATTGTTGTGGCTGAACGGTGTGTATAAGAGGTTTACAAAGCATTGGCCGACAAGTGTGTACTCTATATGTATATGATTTGTATACACTGTATTGCCAAAAGTATTTGCTCATCTGCCTTTACATGCATATGAACTTAAGTGACATCCCATTCTTAATTCATAGGGTTTAATATGACGTCGGCCCACCCTTTGCAGCTAGAACAGCTTCAACTCTTCTGGGAAGGCTTTCCACAAGGTTTAAGAGTGTGTTTATGGGAATTTGTGACCATTCTTCCAGAAGCGCATTTGTGAGGGCAGACACTGATGTTGGGAAAGAAGGCCTAGCTCACAGTCTTCGGTCTAATTCATCCCAAAGGTGTTCTATCAGGTTGAGGTCAGGACTCTGGCCAGTCAAGTTCTTCCACACCAAACTCGTTCATCCATGTCTTTATGGACCTTACTTTGTGCACTGGTGCGCAGTCATGTTGGAACAGGAAGGGGCCTTGCCCAAACTGTTCCCACAAAGTTGGGAGCATGGAATTGTCCAAAATCTTTTTGTAAGCTGAAGCATTCAGAGTTCCTTTCATCGGAACTAGGGAGCCATGCCCAGCTCCTGAAAAACAACCCCACACCACGCTGTTCTCCTGGCAACCGCCAAACCCAGATTCCTCCATCAAGTTGCCAGATGGCACTCCAGAGAATGTGTCTCCAGTGCTCTAGAGTCCAGTGGCGGCGTGCTTTACACCACTGCATCCAACGTTTTGCATTGCACTTGGTGATGTATGGCTTGGATGCAGCTGCTCGGCCATGGAAACCCATTCCATGAAGCTCTCTATGCACTGTTCTTGAGCTAATCTGAAGGTCACATGAAGTTTGTAGATCTGTAGCAATTGACTCTGCAGATGTTGACTATGCACCTCAGCATCTGCTGACTCTGCTCTGTCATTTTACCTGGACTGCCACTTCGTGGCTGAGTTGCTGTCTTTCCCAATCGCTTCCACTTTGTTATAATACCACTGACAGTTGACTGTGGAAATTTCACGACTGGACTTGTTGCACAGGTGGCATCCTATCACAGTACCACTCTGGAATTCACTGAGCTCCTGAGAGCGACCCATTCTTTCATAAATGTTTGTGGAAGCAGTCTGAATGCCTAGGTGATTGATTTTATACACCTGTGGCCATGGAAGTGATTGGAACACCTGAATTCAGTTATTTGAATGGGAGAGTGAATACTTTTGGCAATATAGTGTATGTGAAGTTATAGTGTCAAACCAAAACAAAAAGGCAAGCTACAATTCTCCCCTGAGCTGAGTAATTAGTCTTTGCGAAATTGCAGCACATTTTACCACACAAAGAGTTATATGATCCACTGTTAATAAAAAAAATATTCATTAGTTCAGATTTAATCTGATCAACCTCATGAAAGTCTGTGGAGGTATTTGTGCATCTGAGCCTCTTTACCAGCAGCCTCTAAACACATAGTATTAAAACCTCACTGATGAAGAGCTGAAGTGGAAAGCCTCATTCAAAACTTTTTTTTTTTCTTTTGGAAAATATCTCAACACACCTCTTGTTTATGCAACAGAAGTGATTTGTCAAGTAGAAGATTTGAATGCGCAAGTGGCTAAACGAGAGAATGGAGGAGAGAAACAGCTTGCCATCCTTCATGATGATAATCTCCTCCGTGCTAATGCACATCTCAATATCCCAGGCAACACAAGTCAGATTGTAGTCGATGACAAGTATGGATTGCATAACAGCAGCTGGCTAATCCTCACCCTACAGCGGCATGTGCATATCTGCTCTCTAATTAGATTTATTTGCTGCTTTCTTGGGACTCGTCTTTACCATTACCATTAGGTTCTCCGGTGAAAGATGTCATTAAAATTCTCTCATGCTTTTACTGGATTTCTACCGATTTCCATGGACACAAATGAAGGATGGGTGAGAGGGAGGATGAAGAGGAGGAGGAGGAGCAGAAGGTAGAGGAGGAAAGAGAGCAGGAAAGCGATATAGTGTGTTATTGATATGTGTTGCCAGTTCATGTTCCCTAACAAACCAAACTACCTCTCAACAACACCCTTGATTTGAAATGAAATGATGACTTTATGGTGCTGACTGTGAGCTTGAAATATGTTCAAGTGTGTTCACATCTACACTACATCAGATGAACAGAGAATCATAGCTGTTGTAGAAATATGCTGTATATAGAAAGAGCTGCGATTTCTACATCAGTACATCAGATGTGGATACAAACACCATAGAATTTAACATCACAGTATATCTTTCATTTTAAGTTCAGTGTGGTGGAGTACAGAGCCAAAGGAATGACGCCCCAACCCTTACAGATGTCCAGCTGATTCTGACTGACGAGAGTTTTGGATAGATAATAATGTTTTCCATCAGTTTTGTTATGAGAGCTCAGATTTAAGGATTTACGTTTTGCTTTTTCTCTCTAAGTATTAAGTCATCTGACATTGAATGAACTGAATGTAAAGAAATACTTACTATGTCCATATTTTAGCCAGAGAAGACAGGTGGTTTGAAAGAGGAGTAAAGGAAGCCATCTATGTCATATTGGAAAATCCTTCTCTGATGGAGTGAGATATAATCTGCCATCAGTCTGCAATAAAGTCTTACCTTCTGTCCCCCAAAAATTTCACCTCTATTCACAACTTGAAACTGGAGCATCTGACTGACAATGGGTCGTTAGAGCACCATTCATTGGAGAAAGAGGACAGGGTCAGACAGTCTCCTCTAACGACAAGTAAGTATCCAGTTGTTAACAGACACTAGTCATGCCAGTTTCTGACAGGTAACACTCACAATTCCCTACCAGTCCTTTAGATCTGAAGAAGCTACTTGGATGACTGAGAAGCTTCAATGTAAAGTCCATTTACACTGTAGCTATGTATCATTTATTAAATGTATAAAATTAAGTAATGGTTTTACTTTACACGTAGGACAATTTCTTGGCGGGATCAGTGACTCGGTAGAGTCTTGACGTCACATCATGATTTCTAGGAGCCCAACACGTATTCCAATCTTTATGCTAGTCTCATCTCAAGAAAACATGCAAATAGACAAAACACGATCAAAGAAAGAACAACTTCATCAGTTTCACAACACATGCACTGAAAATATTCACAGGACCAGTAAGTTAAGAAGTGCCCTGCTAGATGTGCAAAATGACAATAGAAATATATGCAGGGAACCCTAAGGGATGAACCTGACTGGGATGCACTTGTTGTGCATAGCTTTATAGCTCTCTGAATTGTGAACGCAAGCATTTCTGTATTTTTCTGTATTTTCTGTATTTACAGAATGTGTTGTCAAATTGATGAGGACTTTTTCTCGACAAACACGTGTTTTCTTATTCTGCAGTGGACTGAACTCTCTAGACCACCGTAATTCTGGCCTTTAGTATTCAAGACAACAAAGCATTCAGTAAAACAAACATATTAATCCACGGGAATAAATCTGTAATTTCAAACAATATTCATAAAATGTGGGGGAAAAAATACTGTTGTGTACCCTGAAATGTTTGGCTTGGGGTTAGTTATTTACTAAAGCCTCCGCAGTTCTCTAGTGCTCGACACAGCACTTGAAAGTACTTTCGCAGCTTGTGAGCATAGAGTTCAGTGAGTTTGGGCAGAGGGTGTCAGGTATGTGCAGTCAAACTCATTTCACTTCAGTGCCGAGAGCTCTGAGCACATGCTTTTCAAACATGTGCCCTTCAATTCCTGTAAGGAAACATCTTCGAAAAATGTTATGTATATATATATATATATGAATAGTGCTGCGGACCTTGTGATTAAAGGCAACCCTAGCAGTCTGGCTCCATCATGAGTGAAAGGCAGTTTTAGTCTTGCACTGACCTTCCAATCTTCAATAGGGTTTGGTCTATATGGTGTTAGAAGTGAGCTAGATTTAGGTAGGGCTGAACGATTTGGAAAAATAATCTAATTGCTTTTTGCTAATTGATTTTTTTCCCCTAATATGCAATTTTTTTTTATTTTTATTTTATCCTCTTTTTTTCCCAACAAAACAGAATGAATGATGTAAATATGAACAACACAGTATTAGATACATTTAGTGTAAAAATTTCTTTCCCATAGGCTGGGAAAGAATTTTTTTTTT
>JASGAT010396711.1:0-12536 GCA_030220025.1 Chelon auratus
CCAGCATACTCTAGAGATGTCTGAGGAGACACTGGAGGGACACAAGTGGTTGCTGTTACTGAATCACTATCTGTCAGTGATGCGTTAATGTACAAAACACTGTACTTGTAAATACTGTAATGAATTCACATATCTTTCATGACCTTGAGAAGAATATAATGTGTAAGAGCATGGCTCATCAAGCCAACAAACTTGTATTAATATCTTCAGTTGCACAAACTTAAAAATAAATAAGTATCAATTTTCCAGAATGTATTCTTATTCGTCAACTTGTCAGTCACTTTATTTGTCAAAGGTTTCCTGAAATAAGGAAATATACCTTTTCACAAACCATTTTTATGACATAGACTTCAAATCTAAACTGTAAATTTTAAAAATTTATGTAAAAATTAAGCAAACAACAAAGTCATTTACAACCCTAACCCTAACCCTAGCCCTAGCCCTATGAAATGCATCAGACATTTTTTGTACAACTATTTACCACCATTTGCAAAACTGTCAGGCATCACAATGTTCTCTAAAGGTCACAAATCTCTCTTCTCTCTTTCACCATCGTCACTCCATGGTTTGCTGCATCACTCCTAGTTTTGCCTCTTCCTTAGCATCCATTGCCATATAATTTTCTGATTGGTTGATGTGACGCACCGTCGACTCCAGAGGGTTAAACCAAGCTGTGCTGAGTATTCCCCAGCAATATGGAGTGGAGAACAATTAAATCAGATAAGACCCCATTATGAATAAATGGATAGGATTTTGCTACACTGTGGTTTGTTGATTACCTGGACTCATGTCCACTCAATCAGCTCATAATGTAAAGATCAAATTCACTCCCCTGACCACTTGGTGGCCAGTGACCTTATTAATTGGCTGATGTCTCTAATCACAGTTTGGATTCCAAACATCTCAAGACGTGTCGGCAGCCCAAACTTTTTAATTTTTATGAAAATTAAATACTATTGAATATGTCATTATTATCATTTTAAAAAATCAAAGTGACGGGTAAAATTAGATTATGACAGGATTTTTATGACTCTGTCAGTCAAAATGACAGACAACAAAAAAGTCTAGTGCAACCTCTGATTGTTGACCCCACCCACCTGGGCAACGCACTGTTTGTCCCACTTCCATCATGAAAGCGGTTCAGGAACATTAAAACACACACCAACAGAGTCAGGGACAGCTTCTTCCCCAGATCTGTGAAAGCAATCGCCCCATGTAGCAAAACACCACATCCCATCCCCCTACAGAACCCTCACACATGCACCCTCCCCCCTCCAGACACACACACACTCACCTTCTAACATGATAGTCCAACTGATCACTAGGCCTCAGCAGTAGGACAATCACACATTCACAACATCCCATAGACTGGACTTGCACTAAGCCTCACTTTATTTACATTTCTTCTTCCTTAAGGGTGTTTTATATTTTTCGTAAGTGTTTTATTTAAATGTTGTGTTATGTATATGTGTGCCTCTTAAGCCAACAGGCTCTGCAAAATTTCAATAAAGACATGATTCTTGATTCTTGATTCTTGAAAGAAGGCGGAATGCTTTCAATGAGGAGAAAGCTGCATGGCAAAGTTTTCAGTTTGCTTTTTACAGTTCCATGAACATCAAGGACACACTGAAGGTCCTTGACACTATGAAGTTTCTCATTGTTGTGGAAACCTGGGTTTCCATGAGTTTCAAGTGTCGTTGAGCTCTTAACCAGGACAAGAGTATTTTGCTAATCATTCAGAATACTTCCGGTGTCCCTCCTGCTGAGCCTAGCCTCCAGCTTGAGAACGTCATCCCAGCTCTTGTTCCTGCATTAGCTAGCCATGAGTCTGAGTCAATACATAGGAGTCATCAGATAACCAGGCTGTTTGTTAGCACAAAATGAACTGGAGCAAATATTGTAAAATCTCTGGAAGGCCCCTGTCTAGTTCCTGTGCCCAAGAAGTCGTCACAATCTGGCCTCAGTGATTACCATCCAGACACCCTTACATCCCATATGATGAAGGTGCTGGAGAGGTTGGTGTTGGCCCACCTGAAGCCACAGGTTATGTCTTCTCTAGACTCACTACAGTTTGCCCACCAGCCGTGTCTGGGGGTGGACGACACTGTCATCTATCTGCTACTGTGAGATTCACATTCTCTGATTTTCTAGTGCCTTTAACACCATCCAGCCTTTGTTGCTGGGTGAGAAGCTGCGGTCAATGGGTGTTGGTGCATTCACTGTCCACTGGATCTCTGACTACCTGACAGACAGGCCACAGTTCATGCATTTGGGTCATGTCCTGTCTGATGTGGTGGTGAGTGGTGTGGGAGCCCCATAGGGCACTGTGCTTTCTTCGTTCCTGTTCACCTTATACACCATTGACTTCCAGCACAACTCAGAGTCATGTAACATACAGAAATGTTCTGATGACTCTGCAATTGTAGGGTGTATAAGCAGTAGATGGGACAAGGAGGAGTATAAAAGGCTGGTGGACAGAGTTTTGGGGTGGACTGGAATGAATCACCTGCTGCTTAACGTGGACAAGACCAAAGAGATGGTGATTGACTTCAGGAGGAAGGGAGCAGCTCCTCTGCCCCTCAGCATCCTGGGTAGGGATGTGGAGATGACAGAGGATTACAAATACCTGGGAGTGAGAGACTATTGACAACAGACCGAACTGGAGGACTAACTGTACAGCTGTGTATAAGAAGGGCTGCAGCAGACTTTCCTGAGGAAGCTGAGGTCCTTCAATGCGTGGAGCAAGATGCTGGAGATCTTTTACCAGTCTCTTGTGGCCAGCAGCCTTCTCTCTGCTGTGTTCTGCTTGGGGAACAGCATTACAGCCAGAGGAGCCAGTGTGACACATTAAAAGAATAACATATTTCTTTCTAGAACAGAGAAGTAATTTCATGGGTGATAATATTAAAAAGCTGTGGTATTAAAAGGTTAAAAAGGTAATAAATAGTATTTCATGGGATTGATTAAAACGTCTAAAATAATCAAATTGGTTAAAAGATGGTTAAACTGTTAAAAGTGCTATTTTATAGTGTATACTTAATTGTTTCTCAATTGATCTGATCCCTAATCTATCTGTGATCCACAGTAACCTTGCTCGAACGATCTGTGATCGAATGCTTTTGTCTCGTGCCGCGTACCTGGGGAACTCGCGATATTTTCCTCATTCCAGTAAAAAGTTACTGAGGAAAGATCGCGTCTTTATTTCTCCCCTTTTTTCAGGTATATTAGATGTTATAAAAACAGTTGTGTATGTTATTAACTTGTTTGAAATGCAGTAAGGATGCTTTAGAAACGTTTTCGTAAGCTCATATTAAGTTACCCATTGTTAAAAGATGCTTTTGAGCGAGTCTCCACTTTATCGTAAAGATGTGGTTAGTGAGCCTCCGTGTGCCTACTATTTGGTTCATGGCGATGTGTATGTACTTGATATGTTTTGTGTTTGTGTAATATGCTTATGCACTTTGAGTTGGCTAACAGGAATTTGGCTGAGTAAGGAGTGTTTCATGGTTTTGTAGTGATAGCTAAAAACTGAATGAAATTATCATTTTCTTTCTGTAATGAAAGTGTGCACATTCCGAGAATTCCTGTAGATTACCTCTTATTAATTTAAGTTACTGAGGAAAGATCACGTCTTTATTTCTCCCCTGTTTTCAGGGGCGCAACATTTTGGAGGCACCGCTGGGATTGCTGTTCAGATGTCCAGTGTCCACGACCTGCCCACTGAATTCTGAGCCAGCTAAATCCCCCCACTATAACCCATGCAGACTACAGTGAGGAGAGTTTTACTGTTCAAGGAGAACGAGAAGTTGGTGGTTGAGTCCACGTCACCTGAGGCCAGCTAGTGATCATCAGGGGACAGTAAAGACCTACCAGTTCAGAGTCTACTCCTGCACAGTTATTGTCCTGCACTGTCAATGTGATGACCATGGAAGAGCTACAGGAAGAGGAAGTCGGAACATTGCACACCCTGTCCAGAGACAATTTAATGGAAATATGTGACTTTCTCAAAATATCAGGCGAACAAAGAGCAGGTGTTCAAGGGAAATCCTGCATATCTTTGGTGACTCATATCCTGAAACATCTTGACAGAGAAGAGCTAAAAGAGCTAGAAGATAATGGCATGTCTGAGTTACTGCTACTGAAAGACAAAGTTTCTGATATGATCCATGGCATCCGTAATGAAATAGCACAAACTGAGCATGATGCTGAGACATCACAGACACAGAGAGGAATGGGTGAAGCTCCAAATATACAACGAGGATTGGACATCGAGCAGGTTACTACAGTCAGTGCCACTGTTAATGACTCTCTGCACCAGCCCCAAAACAGAGTTGCCCCTCAAGTGAGTACATCGCCCTGTGCTCAACCAAGCCCATACTGGCGCAAAGAATTCAAAATTTCTGGTCAGATAGGTGAACCAGGCCAAAAGGATAAATTGACATTTTCTAGCCTTGCTCATCAGATTGAAAATGGATTAAACAGGGGTTATCCTGAGATAGAAATAGTCGATGCTGTTCTCAGGGCTATCTCTCCAGGCTTGCAGCTACGAAGCTATTTAGAAGGAAAACCCCACCTAACCCTTCCCACCCTCAGATGCATCTTGCGCTCCCACTTCCAAGAAAAGAGTGCCACAGAGCTTTACAAACAGCTAACGTCAGAGGTACAGCATAGCAAAGAGAGCCCTCAAAGCTTCCTTATGAGAGTTTTAGACCTGAGGCAGAAAGTGCTGTTTGCATCTCAAGAGTCAGAGTCAGGCCTTCAGTACGACCCAGTTCTAGTCCAGCGCATGTGCCTGCACACAGTGCTTACTGGTCTTCAGAATGACAGTATCAGGATAGACATGCAGCCCCTCCTGTTAACACTGAAACGTCAGATGAGTTTTTGCTAGAGACGTTAAATATTGCATGTGCTAATGAGACAGAGCGGAGAAACAAAAAGAAGTTGAGCACACCACAACCAGCTACAAGTGTAAGTGTAGTCCAGTCAGAAGACCCACCACTTGCAAAGTGTCCTGCGGAAGTGCCAAAAACAAAGGTACCCCCTGAAGTGTTAGCAGAGTTAGCAGAACTTAAGACAGGTGTCGCTTCTCTTAAAGGTCTTAGTGCAGAAATAGCTCAGATTAAAGAGACATTACAGCAGCCTATGTTTCAGCCCTACGCCCCACCTCCAATTAGCTGGCCAGTTAGAGACCCTGAGCCACCTGTTGCACAACAGCAATATCACTACAACCAGTCCCAAATACCTACCCCAACACAGCCCATGCGTGCACCCCACTGGTACACTAACCGTGCTCATGCTCCCAGAAGATGTTTTGTTTGCCTGCAGACTAGAACGGATGAACGCTGTATGCACTGCTACCGATGTGGGAGTGGAGAACACTTTCAAGCTGGATGTAAAGTCAGAGGAGTGAGACCATCAAGAGAGGCCCCTTTAAACGGGTAATGGTTAGCCCTGCGGGCAAGTGTTAGCCATGACCAGTAGTAAGTCCCAGGAATGTGCAAATTGTGGCAGTGAAGGTTCATTGGAGAAATTAAAACAATGCTCATCCTGTAAAGAGACACTGTATTGTTCCAGAGTTTGTCAGAAACAACATTGGGCTGAACATAAAGGAAAATGCACTTACCTACAAAGTGACAGTGAAAGTGAAAAGTCCCTTAACAAAGATAAAAGTGTCCACTATCTGCCACCCCTAACTTCAGTGGGCTATCGCCATAAAGTCACCTCGCTAGTTGGCAGGCAGTGTCTTGTTAAATGTTATCTGAGTGGTCACCAGCTCCAAGCTCTATGGGACACAGGCTCTCAGGTGTCAATAATTGATGAAAGATGGAAAGAGGAATACTTACCATACACAAAGTTGAGAGATGTTTCAGAAATCTTGGACTCACCTGATGATCTGACATTGACTGCAGCAAATGGAACCGAAATGCCTTACCTGGGATGGACTGAGACAACATTCCGCTTAATCTCTGAAACAGACCAAATGAAAGAACTGATCATTCCAGTGCTTGTGATGAAAGGTTGTCACCTGTCCCATCCCATTATAGGCTTCAGTGTTATTGAACACATCCTAGCACAAACTGAAAAACCTCAACAGTACAGTACTGTGAGAAAAGCTTTCCCAAGTCTCAGAAGAAATAAGGTCAGAGCTTTTATACAGGCTGTTGGTGCAGAGCAGACTGATGAGTATGCAGTGAAAACAAAGAAAGAGAGGGTTGCAGTACCAAAGCACACTAGCATCCAGATTGAGTGTCGTGTAGCTGCCCAGCCTTTTAAAGAGGATATGACCATACTGTTTCAGCCCGACTTGAACCCCTAGTGGCCTGATGGTCTTGAGTTCTTTGACACCCTGGTCCGACTCAGAAAAGGTGTTTTCCCAGTCATCATTATTGATGTTTCTAATCCAACTGACCATGATATTGTTTTGCCAGGACGCACAGTAACTGGAACAGTACAAGCTGTCATGACTGTGTTACCTGCTCAGATCTTCGGAAAAGCTCAAACGCCAGCTACAGTGAATCACACCAGCATTCAAACCCCATGTAATGCTAGCGAACAGTGGGATCCACCTGTAGATTTAAGTCACCTGAGTGAAGATCAGAGACAGGTAGTCAAGCGAATGCTCAGAGAAGAGTGTCATTCCTTCTCTAGGTCAGACAGTGATATTGGCTGTATTGATAGATTACAAATGACCATCTCTCTCAAAGACACTGAACCAGTCAACCGCACATATATGTCAGTTCCTCGGCCACTGTATAAAGAGATGAAGGGTTACCTCCATGACCTAATAGCACAGGGCTGGGTGAGAAAGTCAAACTCCTCCTATTCATCACCTGTCGTATGTGTTAGAAAAAAAGACGGCACCCTTCGGTTGTGTATAGACTATAGAGACCTGAACACAAAGACTCACCCCGATCGCCAGCCTATCCCTCGGGTCCAAGACATCATGGATAGCTTGGGTGGTAATTCCTGGTTCTCCCTCCTGGACCAGGGAAAAGCTTACCACCAGGGATTTATGTCTGAAGAAAGTAGACCATTGACAGCTTTTGTTACTCCATGGGGTCTTTATGAATGGATCCATATTCCTTTTGGCCTCATGAACGCCCCTGCCGCGTTCCAACGTTGTATGGAGGAATGTCTGGAAGGGCTCCGGGATAACATTTGCGTCCCTTACCTGGATGACATACTGGTTTTCAGTATAACCTTTGACAGTCATGTGGACGATGTGCAACAAGTGCTGAGACACCTCAGAGACTACGGCATCAAGCTCAAACCAGAATAGTAGAAGAATAGTCTCTGTAGAGGGCAGTAGAGTTGATCCAGCTGATTTTGAAGCTGTTAGGGCACTGAAAGATATCAGACCACAGACTGTAGGCCAGCTCAGAAAAATGCTTGGTCTGCTTACCTACTACAGACAATATATCAAAAACTTTGCCAGGAAAGCCAGTTGTCTGTATGACCTGCTGAAAGCAGACCCAAGTGAGATCAGAGACAACACAACAAAAACAAAGAAAACAAAAATGACTCATGTTGTGCCGTCAAACAAGCCAATCATATGGACTGACCAGCACCAGCAGGCACTTGAGCAGTTGATTGACTGTTTGCTCCAACCACCAATACTAGGTTTCCCCGATTTCACTCAGCCATTCATTGTACACACTGATGCTTCACACCAAGACTTAGGGGCAGTGTTGTACCAAAGGCAAGGTGGCAAGATGAGAGTCATTGACTATGGCTCCCGCACATTGACAGCAGCTGAGAAGAACTATCACTACCATGCAGGCAAGCTAGAATTCCTAGCTTTAAAGTGGGCAATTACCGACAAATTTCATGATTTTCTGTACTATGCTCCAATCTTCACTGTGTATACTGATAACAACCCGCTCACCTACATCCTGTCCACTGGAAAACTGAACGCTACCACTTCTAGGTGGGTTGCAGAGTTGGTGGACTTTCACTTAATAAAATACAGACCAGGGAGAGAGAACAGTGATGCAGATGCTTTATCAAGTATGCCGCTGGATGTAGAGTCACTGATGAGGGAATGTTCTGAGGAGCTGCCACCTGATGCCATTGCCGCCACGATCCAAGCTGTCGAGGTACGAGAAAAGCCCCTTGCAAATTTGCCATTTTCATCTATATCTATGTCAGTTTCAGTTGTAGATGAGACAGCTACTGCATCAGTCAGTCCCATACCAAAAGATCAGTTAAGGGTTCCAAACCACCAGCTGGTGAGCTTAAGAAATTCAGTCCCAAGACAAAATGCCTGTTCAGGGAGTGGGACAGATTAACAACAGACAGGGATGGGATTTACAGGACCCCAGGGAGACTAGCGACCCTTTTTTGGGGAAGCTAATGGGGATCCTAATAAAGAATAAAGAATAAAGGATTCTGTACAGAACAACTGTAACCCGTAAGCTGTTAGTCCTACCAGAACAATATAAAGAAAAGGTACTGGAAGAACTGCACAATAACATGGAACACCAAGGAGTTGACTGCACGGTATCTCCAGTACGTGACCGCTTCTTTTGGCCTTATATGCAGTCTGACATCGAACATTATGTGACTCAAGTCTGCACTTGTCTCAAGCAGAAAAAAACATACCATGAAACGAGAGCCCCCCTGACAAATATTGTGACAACACAGCCTTTTGAACTGATATGCATTGATTTTCTCCATCTCGACAGATGCAAAGGTGGATATAAATACATCCTTGTCATTGTGGATCATTTCACACGTTTTGTCCAAGCGTATCCCACCACATCGAAGTCAGGAAAAACTGCTGCAAACCTCATATTTAATGATTTTGCCCTGAAGTTTGGGTTCCCCTCCCGTATCCATCATGACTAAGGGGGAGAATTTGAAAATCAGTTGTTTGCACAGCTAAAGAACCTCAGTGGTATGGCTGGGTCCAGAACAACACCCTACCACCCGATGGGGAACGGTCAGGTAGAGCGTATGAACAGAACATTATTGCAAATGCTTAAGGCACTGACTGAGACACAGAAGTCTAACTGGAAGGAGTCTCTGAACAAGCTGGTGTACGCCTATAACACCACTCGTTGTGAAATGACAGGTTATTCACCATTTTACCTTCTGTTTGGGAGATCACCTAGGCTTCCAGTTGATATGCTGTTCGGACTGTGCGCAGAGTCAGATACCAAACACCACCAAGACTATGTGGAGAAATGGAAACAAGGTATGAAGGAAGCATACGCAATTGCCAATGAGAATGCTTAGAAAGCTGCTGAAAGAAGTAAAAAGTATTATGATGCAAAGGTGAGGACTTCAGCGCTACAACCTGGTGAGCGCGTCCTGATCAAAAACCTCTTATTAATTTTGTATGTTTGCTGAATTCATTCCAGTAAAAAGTTACTGAGGAAAGATCGCGTCTTTATTTCTCCCCTGTTTGCAGGGGCGCAACACCAACAGATGTCACACTGATCTGAAGGCTGATTCTGTCATTGGCTGCAGACAGGAAACATTAGAATCCGTGGTGGAGAAGAGGACTCTTAACAAACTGTTATCATTCATGGATAACCCTGACCACCCTCTACACCACACTATAGACAGACAACAGAGCACCTTCTCCAGAAGGCTAATTGGGTTGTCTCAAGGAACGCTACACAAAATGTTTTCTGCCTCAAGCTATCAATGTATACAACTCCTCATCTGTGGAATTCATTTCATTTCATTGCATTATTCTTGTAAGTATTACTCCCACCGCCTAAAGACAAACTTGTTAGGTTCATTGGTGATTCTAAATTGGCTGTAGGTGTGAGTGTGAATGGTTGTCTGTCTCTCAGCTACGATAGGCTCAAGTCATCCCGTGCAACCCTTCAACTATCTGTCTATCTGATAATGCAAACCATCAATGTCGTATCTCACTGCTGCCAAGCACCTCAAGCGCAGTGATGCGTCCATAGGCCTCTTCCATGTGGAAATGGTTGATTGACACCAATCCTAGTGCTCTTCTTCAGTCAGAGGGCACCTACCCCGTAGACTGATCTGACACTTGTCCTGTTTCAGAGTGAGGGTTTTCTGTGGGTGCAAGGTTGCCACGAGAATCAGAGTTCGCTGTCACCAAGATTGTTCCAGGGTCAGCTAATGCAAAGAGCTGAGAGTGAGCTGCTCATGAGTCTGGCTTGGGGGTAACCAACTTGTTGAGTCAACCAGTGCGGATAAGCACCTTCGAGAGGGCCCAGACCTGAGCCTTTGCTCCTTAGTCATAGCATGTTCAGCCTGTTTCTAAGCTGGTCCTCGGGGTTAACCTCCTGCCAGACTCAGAGCCAGTCATCACCATCTTTTTGCCTCGTCTGCAGATTTTAGCCAGATGTTGGGTGGCCTGTATAGCAAGCCCACTTCTGGGCTTCCACCCATGCACCCAGTCACAGGCCCCAATTCAGGGTCATGGAGGGATTATCTGCCAGCTCCCAACAAGGCCTTTTCCTCAGTTGATTGATGACAAGGCCTGGGATTGGAGCTGACTGCTCTTAATGGCCTCATATACTGTATATGTATCCCTCTTATCACATCTTAGTGCCAGATTGTCTTTGAACTCTCC
This sequence comes from Chelon auratus, assembly GCA_030220025.1. NCBI lineage: Eukaryota > Metazoa > Chordata > Actinopteri > Mugiliformes > Mugilidae > Chelon > Chelon auratus. The sequence continues at coordinate 10,562 of JASGAT010396711.1, forward strand.
ATAGTCAAGCTTTTCAGCGATTCCTTGTATTTGCTGTAGTTCATTACTCCTTATGTTCCTGATGTCATGTATTGGACTGTATGTGTATGACAATTTTTATTTTTGAAACTCTAGAAATACTTTCAAGGAGAACTCAAATTCATTGCAAAAAGCATCAACTCCTCATATTGTTAAATCTGAAAATTACATCACAGCTTTGTTCTTGCTATTGTTGTTATGGTAAAATGGGAGGAGCCAGAAGTAAAACTAGATATATAATGGAGAATGCTGCAGAGGTCCGTAGCTTCTTGTCTCCCTTGTCCCTCAGTGATTATGGAGATCCTGCATGAAGCTGAACTCTGCTTTCCACACCTTCTCAACACCTCCTGCAGGAAACCGCTGAGGCAACAAACACAGATCTTCCTTTACATCCTGCTCTCCTGCATCTCTCTGCTCACTGTGGTCCTCAACCTGCTAGTCATCATCTCCATCTCCCACTTCAGGTACAAATGACAAACTCACCATGACCTGCAACTATTTTTCTTTTTCTTCCTGCCCTGATGTTTACTGAGTGGACTCTGGGCCAATACAGATGCTGTGCAATGTTTAAAATGATATGAGATTGTTCTTTACCAGAATATAACTCCTGACTATGTCTACATGTTGCATCAAATATTTTATTTATTTGACTATTCATTATGTCATTATGCATACTGTACATTCATGTACATTCTTACACAACTGCTACATTTAACATATCAATATAATATACAGCTATGTTTCTTTCTTTCCTTCTTCTTTCGTCTCCAGGAAGCTCCACACCCCCACCAACCTCTTCCTCCTCTCTCTGGCTGTGTCAGACCTCCTCGTTGGCCTCCTGATGATGCCGATTCAAATCCTACTTTTAGACGGCTGCTGGGTTTTGGGCACTTTCTTATGTGGACTTTCTTACTACGCCTCTTTTATCCTTACATCCGCCTCCGTAGGAAACATGGTGCTGGTATCAGTCGATCGTTATGTGGCCATATGTAACCCGTTGAGTTACCCCACCAAAGTCACTCAAAGCAGAGTTCAGATCTCTGTTTGTTTGTGTTGGATCTTCTCAGTGTTCTACAATGGTGTGATACTGAACGACTTCCTGAAAGATCCAGACAAATATGTTTCATGTTATGGGGAGTGTGTAATTGTAATTCCCTTCATGACGGGAGCGTTTGATATTATATTGACCTTTATTTGTCCTATCACTGTCATCACAGTTCTGTATCTGAGAGTATTTGTGGTGGCTGTGGCTCAGGCTCGAGCCATGAGGTCTCATATTGCAGCTATCACTCTACAGGGTTCAGATCATGTAACTGCAAAGAAGTCTGAGAGAAAAGCAGCTACAGCTATTGGTGTTGTTGTGGCTGTGTTTCTGGTCTGTTTCTGTCCTTATTTTTCTCCCTTTCTCGCAGGTCAGAGCATTTCAACCAGTGCAGAGTTTTCTGTCTTTGGGTTGTGGTTACTTTATTGTAACTCTTGCTTTAATCCACTGATCTATGCTTTTTTCTATCCCTGGTTTCGGAGATCTGTTAAACTCATTGTTACACTTCAGATTCTGCAGCCTGGCTCCTCTGACGCCAGCATACTCTAGAGATGTCTGAGGATAGACTGGAGGGACACAAGTGGTTGCTGTTACTGAATCACTATCTGTCAGTGATGTGTTAATGTACAAAATAGTGTTGCTTTCATCAACGAAAACTGTGACTAAATATTGTCGTCAACGAACCTTTATCACGTGACTAAAATGAGACGAGACGTAACGTAAATGCTGGTCATGTGACGATGACTATAATTAAATGTATAATGCAATATTGTTGATGAATAAAAACGAGACTAAATGTGGTTTACAAAATAAATGTCTCTCCATTTTCGTTGACCAAAACGAGACGAGACGAAATGTTATTTTGTCTTGTTTAGTCGCATTATTATTATTTTGTAGTTTTTCTGTTTCCTGTGT
>JASGAT010396712.1:0-14029 GCA_030220025.1 Chelon auratus
GTTTTTTTCCCCTCAAAAATCTCTTTTTTCCCAAAAATAAGTCTGGAAAATGGGGGGTCGTCTTATATTCAGGGTCGTCTTATATTCGGGTATATACGGTATTTGCTCAGTTTAAGTCTAAAATGGGACATAGTGTAAAACATATTCAAAGAAAGTATGAAATTCCCCAACTTCAGAAATCCATTTAGATCATCCGTCCGAGTGACGTAAGGGAAAATAATATACTTGACCCCTTTGTCTGCACACTTTGAGAAGTTTGTTATAATGGCAAGCCCTGTAATAATTCACTGTACCTCATGTATATTAAGTAGAAATTCACTGGCCTTTATGATAAATTGCCAGGGTAACGCCAGGACACCTCTTTTGCATTTCAATGCGAGAGAGTGTCAGATTCTTATTTCATTACCAGGCGACACATTAGCTGATGGATTTTAATTTTCTTTTTTTCCCCCTCCTGCAAGCAAGAATCCACAGAGACCAGCCCGAAACAGAAAGGGTTTGAATGCGAGGATAGGTAAAAAATGAAATAAATAAATACAAATCACTGTCAAGAACCTTTATTGCAATTTTGAGGCCATCACCACAAAAAAAAGAAGAATAAGATGATGAAAGTCAGTTTGTATTCCTCTGCACACCTTTGCACATTGCCTCTGATTCCAGAGTGTGAAACGATGTGGAGCTCTCTTGCTGACTGGACAGAAAATCAAGGTTTAATTCATGCAGTGATAAAAATCTGGATGCGCTTGAATCTAAGACATGCTGAGCAGGGGCAAATGTGGAGCAGACGCGAGAGCATAGCCTTTTCAGAGCGTCACACAGCGGGGTGCTGAGCCTCCCTGCCTTCACTATAAAGCTAAAAACTCTGAGGGATTCTTTCTGTTCAGTTACAGGAGAGCAGAACAAAACACAGGTGCCAAAAGCAATTATCAAATTACCTAAGCCTTTCTTACTTCTGTCTAATCTGTTTGTAGCAAATCCAGGTAATAATACATTAGGGTATTAAATGTGGTCCTCTGTAGAGGCAATAATTACAGCCACTTCAGATTTAACTAGGTCAGTGGGAAAACTCTGCTAAAACTTCTGTTTCTCCTCTGCGATGGAGTTCTGGCAGAGGAAAGCAAGCTGCTCAACATGTCATTGTAAATGTACCTTTGAGCAAGGCACACAACCCCCACTAAGTCCTCCCCCACTACTGTAAATGGCAGCAAGAAGTTTTGTGCCTCTCATTAGGCCCCAATGACTGTGATTTGGGATATAAAAAGAACGAATGTAAGAAATACAATGAGAATCACCAAAATAATAGAGTGATTGAATCCACTGATTAAAATGTTGCTTCACCTGGTTTTATCAGACGTTTATTCTTTTAATAATGTTGACCCAACCCTGGTTGGGACTCCATTACACATACACTTGTGTGAATCGATGTTTACCTTTACAAGTAACAAGGAGTATAATGGTGTATTCAGATTAATAGTGAAACAGCAAGATTACCGGTGGCTACAAGCCATTTTCAGTGGAGGCTGGAAGGTAAAGATGCAAACCGATGTCCGACCACTGACGCGGTGTGACAGCTGTGACCCTCAGCTATTCAAAGTTGTGCTTGCCTCAACTTTTTTCATTGCTCCAGTGGTGTGGTGAGATTCCAATCAATCATATGTGTTTGTTTCTCCAGTTCCATATTATTGTTTTCTCCCCAGAATTCTTGCCGTTAGCAGCTTCCCAGTGCTATTTAACCCCCCCTTTTTTACACTTGAACCACATTGTTATACTGTATCTAGTATTTCTACATGCCTGAAAAAATGGAGACACTGCTGCCACTTGACTTGTTTGCTGAGGCACATTTTGTCAGGCATGTAGAAATACTAGCTACAGTATAACAATGTGGTTCAAGTGTAAAACATCCCTTTATGCTAATGTGGCCAATGCTTTGTCGTCATGTAGACTAATGTTGCTGTTATAATGCTATGTCATCTTAATCATGTCAGATATGTTGTCATTTTCTCAAATTATATTTCATATGCTTACTTTCATAGTTCTGTTTTTATCTTTATACCAATCTTTACATAAGAACTAGCATGTGTGATGTACCTAGTTGCTTATATTGGACTCAGTTTGAACTTATAGTTATTTGGTCCAGTCAGATGGTGGGCTGACATAAGCTCCAAGCATATTTAGCTATTGGTGTTTGGCCAAAACCATTTCTAGATGTTGAATATTGCCATAGCCACGAGCATAGGAGCAGCGCTGCAGTCTTTCTGCCTCTCACATCTGACTATATTCACACTCACTGACGACAAGAACCTCCCTCATTTCGTACTCAGCCCTCAACCCGTCTGTGGAGCGTCTTCCTACTCTCCATTGTCACCGCATTAACCGTAGGCTAGCATAAAAGTAATTGGAAACTGATGCGAGCCAAAGCTTCAATTAATGCACCACCAAAGTCCCCGTTCTGTGTAATCGGCAATAATGGTTTCATGTTTGGGAGGGCGTTTGGTCACTCGCATTCAACACTCACCTCCTGACAGAGACTGTTAAACCCTGCTCAAAATCCCCACTCCACAGTAATCTTCATTTCAGTCATTTTCCTTCTTTCTCCATCTCTGATGACAGCTCCAGTGTCTTCGTTTTGCTTGCAGTCAGATCGTGCGCCCGAGTGAACAGGAGGTGTAATTGACTACTGACAACTCTGCGACAGGATTCTTAATTATTACTCTAGGGTATGGTGTCTGGCTGGCCTGGGTTCAGCTCTCTTACTGAGTATGCTAACAGAGTCATTTTTCCCCCTGCTCCGAATATTGAAATACAGTTTTGTTCGCTGCATTTCCGCGTCAGACCCCGAGCCTTTGAATTTAGGAGATGATTGCAAATGAAATGCATGTATAGTTTAATGCTGAACGTATTTTAAACAAGTGCACTGCAGGCAATAGAATTACTGACCCTATCAGTGCTGCTACAGCCCAGTGTATTAACAAGATATTATAGTTTTCTTTTGAGAATTCCTAATCAGATATACGTGTCTGATTAGTAACTGCAAAAAAACATCTAATTTTTAAGCAAAAACATGAGACTACATGGTACCTTTTGTTTCCTTTTCCTTTGTGTTTCAATACTTCGTCTGCCCTTTAAGTGATAAGACGCTACACTGAGGCTTCTGCTGCTACTGGTACTGCACAAGAACATAATTCCTCTGGTCCTTGCCTGTTTGTGTCTGCACTGGGCCTGCTCAGTGTGATAGAGCAGAGTAAAGAGGGTGAGCATTGCTTTGTGCTGCAGTCTGTATCTTTTGTGCGGGTGGATATGGAAGAGGGCGTGAAACAATTGGACAAAATGGCCCTAATGTGCTTAAAGAATCTTCTGTCTTTAATCAAAGCTCACACACATGCACCACAAAGGCAGACAGAGCAAACCCAATTCTCCGCTGCTTCTGCCGAGTGACTGTTCCTCTTCCTGGCTCCAGTGCTGGAAATCAGGATCAGGTTGGCTTTGTGGTGCTTTTTTTTTTTTTTTTCCTCAGCTGTCATTCACACACATTCATTGCCTCATCTCGTAAGAAAGGGGCAACTGGGATTTGGGTTCAAAAAGAGACAGCAAACTTTGTGTTGCCATGATCGTCGCTCATTGTTTGATCGCTTGATCCGTTCAAAAGTCTCAATTTGCTTCATCACTTTTCAAAAAATTAACTAGAATTAGAAAGGAAACACAGTCACAATGAAAGGTTTTTCTAAACATTAGTGATTGTCCAGCCTTTGCTTAGCAACAGTCACTTGACATCGCCCAACCTTAAAACAAATGATTTCTCCAGGGGTTCAGTCCAGTCTGCGTATGGACTGAAGATTGATGCTGTGCTTTTTTATTGACTTATAATTATTGACTTTATTATAGACTATTAGTTTGTGGAGCTACCAAAAGAAGACAGTTCGAGATCAAGCTAAAGAACATTTAAATATTTCAACATTAGAAAATGGAAACCCACGCTTACTTAAACATGAAAGCAGTGATGGCTAGCTAGCTCTTTTGTGCCATATAAGGACTATACGTTGCTTTGTTTCTCCAGGACTAATCAACTTGTAAGGATGCTGACAAATGGAACTCATTCTTCTAGCATCATGACATGAAGTGTTCACCCAGAACACGCTTGAGACACCTTTTACAGTGTTCTTGCTTAGTCACGTGAAAAGATTTAAAAATCAGTTTTCAACCAGCTCTATTAGCTAGCTAGCTAGCTAGGACTGCTGAAAACCGGCACAGTTGTAGACGCCTAGCAGTTGACATGACAGCCGAACTTTACTGTCGACCTCCATCATATTGGCTACAAGGCTCGAGGCGGCTTAAACCTGCCTTTATGCTGTGCAGTGGTTTGTGAAAAAGAGAAAGAGATACTGGCTCTTGAGATGCATCTCATTACTCTGCATTGTTAAAGAAAAGATAAGAAAATGTGTAACTTTTGTGCTGTTTTGTATGTTCCAGTAAAAGAGGTACAACAACACGGAATAACATCTGACAATATTTTGCTTTCTTAAATATTTTGAATACCTGCTAACTTAGCTAAGCTAACTACTCGGTAAACGAAAATTCTTCTGATGATTCTGCTACATCTCCGTATGTGTTTTTATATGAAGTATCTAAAGGTTAATATTGTAAAAAAGTGAACTTCTCTCTCCTGACTTTTTGAGTTAAAATGTAAATGATAAAAAAGCTTTTCTCCATCCTCATATTTCCACCTGCCCGGTGTTCTTTAAAATCATATAATAGAGACACTGGAGTAAAAAGTGCAGAAAAACAAGAAATGAAATGTATAAAGATCATCTTCAAAATGAATATTAAAGAAACATTACTGTTAGCATATACAGTATAAAGTAGTTTAGTATGAAAACATTTTTTATTTAATCACGTATCCTCGTGATACAATACACGTCTGGTATTTGTAACAAACCAAACAGCTGAAAAATAATAGGAAATTGAAGCCATTTGGGATTATTTTGATTCCGGCCGACATCTTGTCCCGACAGGCATACAGTACATACATTTGGGGTTTGAATGGACCAATATGGCTACCACATTGGCACAACAAGGATTTGAGAATATTCTGGTCATGTGCAAGAATGAAAAGGTGACAGGTATGGCAACAGTACCTTGAGGGTCTAGCTTCAGTGAAACGGTCAATTGTGAGTTTAAAATGTATCCCGGCTTTGTTTGTGATTGGAGGGCACAGTTCATGCGGTTTTAATGATTACCACCTGGACCATTGACATGGAATGTCTTTATTCCCAGGTTCTTCCATATCCAGCACAGTTAAGAGATCAAGAGAGTGATCAGAAATGGCAGCTCATCTCATCTGTAATTTGATGATGAAATAGCTGGGAATGAAAGGGGAAAAAAGGGAGCATACCTGGGAGCGTAAAGAGCATGATGGCTGCTTCATGACCGCTCCTCTTGCCCTTAGTGTAACATTCAGGGGAAGAGTGTCCCTTTGTTATCACCCCCCTCTCCCTGGCAATTATCACAAACCCCACTTCCCCTGCCCTCCGGAGCCCAGAGAACTGAGCGGCCGGAGTGGGAGAATAGCTACATTTATAATTTTTTTTCTTCTCTTTCCATAGATTAATTTTCTAGGAAGCCCTGTCACTGCTGTACAGGAAAGCGGAGAGAGAGGAATAGAGTGTAAAAAGGAGGGAGATGGGTGGGGGGTGTGGTGTGGAGAGATTGGGGCTACAGTGCACAAGCCTTCTCGCTTTTTCGTTTTCTTTTTTTTTTTTTCCTTGACAGATCATTTTCCATGCAGGGGTATCAGGGGGTCTGGCCGATAATTGGCATGCAGATTGCAGCTGATGGCGTCCCGCAACAGAAGAAAAGAACTGGCTAGTTAGAATAATGAGCCAGCCTGCCTGATGGATGGGCGAGGGAGGAGGTCATACAAAATGTTTCAGACACAATTCCTACCCCCCCACACCCTCACCCCCCCTTTCTCCCCCTCTTTCTACCTGCACCTCCCATTTTTATTTTTCTATTTTTCACAAAGCCCTGATATTTCATTATATCCCCGTCTCTCTACCCTTCTAGGGCAAATAAAGCGTCCCATCTTCCTCTTTCTTCCTCCGTTTTATTTTATTTTTATTTTTTCTCTGAGCCCAGCTGCGAACGTTTCCTTTTCCGCAACTGTGCAACGGTGACAGTACAGTTTTGGGTACGAGGAGCCTCTAAAAATGTCACAGCTCATTAGGAGCCTGACACCCTTTAGAGACTTTAGTGTTTTAATTACAGTAAAGGAGTTAATTACTGGCCTCTCAGTGGATTTCAGTTTCTCACCCTCCGTTTGCTTGGAGAGAAGTTTGAAACACGGGAAGTAGGTTTAAATAGAAGGATAGAAAAGACTGACACACTCATAAATTACATTAGATTAGATTCTACTTTATTGTCACTGTGCACAGTACAGGCACCGAGCCAGTGAAGCAGAGTTAGCATTTAACTAGAAGTGTAAAGACGTATTTTTTTTACATAAAGTGCAGGTATGTACAGAGTTGACAGTACTAGAATGAAGTGGTGCTTTGTCCTACAGCGTCTACAGAAATGGTACGTACAGTTTTATTTGCCGGATGTACAGGCTTAACAGTTTACAGGATAATTGCATACTATGGACAGTATGATAGGGTGATATGTACGTTTTGGTAGATTTTTTTGTATGCATACCATTTTAAAATATAGTCTTTTGCACCAGAAATCATTCTGCAGTAACTAGGGAGAGGACAAAGATTGACCAAACCATGTTGACAGATGCACACATTTGAGGTTCAATGCCTAAATACAGTTAATGTCATTTTACAATACTATCCCAAGTATTTTATAATAAAAACCTTTGGACCTTTACATTGTCATGCTGAGTTCTAGCTGCCTTGCTAAGTGAACCAATAATGTTTTTAGCAAGTCAAATTCTTTTGTTCCATGCAGCGTATACTTTCAGCTGCAGCCTCATTGACATATGACACATTTAACTGCATTGGTAATATATGGGACAACCAATGTAAAGTTAACATGTCGAGAAGGATGGAGTAGGATAATGTAGATTTAGCTAAGTTGTTGTAGCCATCTTACCAGCTAGTTTTGTGGCATCAGCTGTCGTAGAGCGTTGGCAACATTACATTTTATCATATAAACGTTAGACATCGGTCACAACTCGTAGGCCTACTTTGTGTTCTGCATTTTGGCTTTGAAGGACAGCATTGGAACAACACATGAACATTTAGATTTGCATTTGTCGATCACAACAAACAAAGCTGGATGATCTGTTGGTTTTATGCACAGGTGGAATCAGTCATTCAGGCCGACTTTTAGCATTGCCCCTCTGTTTGGGAGATCGTCTGTGGCAGTGGTACATCCTGGGCCTGCCCCACAAAATAACCGTTTTACCTCTCCACTTGCCCCCGGTTGCATTTTACTATGAATGCTTCTAATCCCTGCGGCTTTACAGATAATTAACCCAGACTGTCATTTTACCCTGCACTCCACGCCGCTTTTGATCTACCTCCCTGTTCAGGCAGCTATAGGTAAACAGAGGAATTATAATAAGTGTTATTAAGCACCTTGTTGTGCATGAGAGGATCAAGCACTTTGGCTTGTTTTGTTTGTTTTACTGGCATCTTTACTGATCTGAACAACAGACTTAGGCACATCTTTTAGGAAACTTTACTTGAAGAGAATTTGTTCCACTTTATACTTTATTTCAGTTTTACTTGCAGATCAAGTAGAAGAACGCTCCCAGCCATAAAATTATAATGCTACCCATTTGTTAATGCATGCATGAACCCATTTCTATTTATGTCTGACTAGAATAATTTAACAGATACTATTTTACATGCAAGTAATCTTGTTATAGCTCCTCTTTACTTTTACCCCGGAACGATGTACACTAGTCGTAATGTGTAGATATTTTTGACGATAACTGACAATAACCTAGCTGCCACCGCATAACACAGGTTGCACAGTGTCTATAGGACAAGCATTTGTCGTGTGATTAATACAATAGCAGTCTTAATTAAGACATAATGATGAAAACGTAGAAGTACTGTAGGCATTTGTAGTTAGGATGTAATTTAATATGAGATGATGTTTAATCAAACTCAGCTAAATAAATACAGTTGGACATTATGGGGGACATTGTAAGCAGCTGCTTTCTACTGAGGCCAAAAAGCACACACAAAAATAACAGATAAGATAAGAAATAACTAACTATAAGCCTAAAACATTTTTATTTATTTTTTTGTGAATTATTAAATAAAGGGTCATTTATTTCATGCATTGCACTATAGGTGAATAGTGTTAATCAGCAGTCCATCAAACATTTTTATTATGAATATTGGCTTTTGAGTGCATTTGATTTTGTCCCCTTCCCACAGGAAAGAGGCACGCTGCGTGGACAAATGAAAATATCATACATCGCAAACCATAAAAACCACTGAGGCAATAAACAGCTGTACCGCTGCGGAAGAGCCTGAGCAAATAATCAAAAAAAGTTTCATGCTGGAAAGAATCTTGATCAAGTTCTGTGTCTGCAGAACTCTCCCGGCAGCTCTGCGAGCTTAATCTTCCCTGCACCCTCATCAACACGACACAGAAGGGAACAAATTTACTGTTTCATCCTCATTCTTCCAGGCACGCTAAGGAGCTGTATACAGTACACACCAGATCAAAGCCTTAATTGAAAAATAATTATAGGTACTTAATCATAGAAAGCACTGGGCTAATTGAAGTGAAAACAAGGAGGCAAACGCAGACCCTCAGAATCGTGGCAGAAAGAGGATATTGTAAAAGCTTCTTCTTCAATCCCCATTGTCTTCCAGATTAAATAGGAGAGGGCTATTAGCAGAGTTAATTGGCTCTCTAATTTAGATCTCGCCCCACTGAAAGCATAACGGATGCGAGCCTGTCGACCAATGATGTGTGCACTCTGTCACGCTGTCCTGCTGGACTGTGATTGGTTAATTGCTAAGGGATTTTTGAAGTTTTCTCTCATTCTTCAAATGTAACAGATTTGTGGGGGACTGTGTTCCTCTCCCTGGCTGTCCAGGTGGCATGCATTGTTTGGAGGTTTGAAGTGAGAGGGAAGGTGACACATTTACCACAGGTGCACCCCGTTTCCTGCTTTCTGGCTAACATTAAACCTGTTTTTATTTTTTCATTTCAATCCAAATGTTATCGCCCTTAATTCATACTTTTTTGCACATATGCAGCTTTATTCACAGTCGGGGAAAAATGCACTGAAATCCTGATTGTCGTCCTCCTGACCTGCTCATATTTTGTAGAAGTTCCTGATGGCCTCAGAGAAACAGCACATTCACTCCGGGCCCTGCAACGTGAAAGGGCTTCTTATCACACTCCCAGCCAGTTTGCTCCCCGCTGCGACGGCTGTCTGTGTTGTCTGCACTCACCCTGCCCTCTAGTGTTTGCCAGGCGCCAGTGCACTTATTACTGAATAAAAATCCATTTAGACTCCCAAAAGGTGGAAGAAAGTAAATGGACCATTTTTCTACCATTTTCTGAGACAGCCTTTCATCATTTCAGCACACCTCTTTCTAGTGTTTTCTTATTGTAGCCTGACTGGTAATGGAGCTCTTGACTGGAGTTCAAAATAGGTGTGGAAATTTTCTTTCAAGGTCTGTCACCCAAACTTTTTTTTCTTTTTTTTTCCCCCCACAAAAGTCAGAAAATGACAGCAGCAGATTAGGCTATATGCCCTGCTAGATGACACTGAGATGGCATCAGAGAGAAGTCACTACCGAGTCTTAAAGCTGCTCTCGTAAATGTTTTTAGGGATGCTAACAGCATCAGTACAGATTCACAGTTTCATCACGTTGATGACTTTTCCTCAATTTGCACGCATTCACCTCACGACTCTGTATCTGGACTAGCAGAGCTATTACCAAGGCTCTAGACCGGGAACTTCCACATAAGATATGACTGGGTGTAGCTCCTCCGGAAACGCATGACAACAGCAGATTGTACAACATGCCCTATTTTATATGGCATTGGTATGGTTAAAGCTACAGTACTAAATATGTTTTTACCAGGCTATCCTTGGAAATACTGGATGAATTGCCATTAAATATACAGTCATTTAACTTCCAGAGGATGGATCCCATGGACTTAGTTGACTTTTCCTTTAATGACAATTAATTCGAAGCCTGGAATCATTGAATTTCACCAACTTGTATTGAAATCAAGTGCAATTATTAGCTAGACGTACTCCAATATTGCTTGACAGCATTCATGAGAGTCTTTTTAGTGTATCTGTCTAACCACGAACAGAACTGCAGCTAAACATCTCTCTATACATTCAATCAATGGTCTCTCATCATGTCACAAAACAGACATCAAAACTCTCTTCTTCCTTTTTTTCCGCTGGAAGTTCTTCCACCTCCTGAACGCTGCAACATTAAGATCCTTCTCAGTCAGTAGAGAGTATGTCCCTTCCTGCCAGTTGAAGGGACTGGGACTGAATTGATCGGATTCTGTTAATAAAGTCTTTCACAGGGCTTCTTTTTTAGCCCAATGATTGTGTGTGGCCGGGAAATGCTTTTTGTGCCAGCGTGAGTGACACAGGATGACAGCAAAAGTTGGAATAATGTGTGTAAATCATAGCACCTAGCTCATAAACTGAAACACTGAGCAGCTTAAGGGCAAGTTACATCCAGGAGTCTACTACTACCACCTGCAAGATGAGTGTAACAGGAATAAAGTATCATCTCTTTCTGATGGCAGCCGATCAGCTGTCTACTGGTTGTGTAGGTATTTAACAAAAACTCAAAACTGTCCTCTGCCCTCTGAGATAGTTTACTGTAACCCAAATGGATACTGGATTGAAACATAAAATGCAAACAAGTCGATGTTTGCTAGCATGTTTGTGACAACATGTTAACGTCTACAGATTGCTGTGCCGCCTGCGTGAGGATAAAAATGTATTTGCGTTTTTGAAACGGCCTAATTCTTTTCACACTTTCTGAACATGTCTTAATCTGTACCAGTTTATTTACACTACTCTAAACCTAAGACTGCGTTTTTATTCATGCACTAGCCCATCGAAATACAAGCGATGCACTGTTGGGGTTTAACGATGTTTATCTGCTCAGCAGGCTCAGAGTTTGTAGCTGCTGATCCTCTAGCAGGCAGCTACACATGCATATATGCACTCAGCACTGATTTACGGTTTCTTACAGTACTTATGAAAACAATCTTATTCATGGCAGAACAAACATCTCCACCAAGAACAAATCTATGTGAAGTAGCTTCTCCTTTCATGTGCAGTTCAACGGGCAGCTCTCGATAAGTAAACAGTGGCTCCTTCAGAGGCTGGAAAAGTTGTTTGCTCAAGGTTCAGCCTGCTGGGGGACAAATGGCTTTGCACAGCGGACGGCAAAAGTCATTAACACAGCCTGTAGCTGGCTACTGTTACTTCTATTGACAGTGATCAAATCAGGTCGCCTGCGTGAGAGAGTTTATGTTTCACTGTGTGGGTCATTTGAACTGCTTGTGGTTTCCCATGTGAAGTGTTATTTTATATTTTATTTTGTTGGAGTACTTGTTTCCCTCATCACAGTTCTAATTTATTATTTCTTAATTTGCTCTCGGGGTAAAATCGGGAACTTTGATCACAGCGAGTAAATCATACAACAATTGAGTTGGTCTTAATGTTTTACAATATAATGACTAAATAACTACCTGACAGTGACCACTGAGCATACCTGAACACACAACAGGACTTTTAAACATGTCTTTATATACTTAACGTAGCTTCAGGTAGAATTCAGGTGTTTGTTGTATATGTAAAGTGTTTGGCCCTGAACAAGGCCCAACCCAGTTTCGACTCAGTCCTGGCCGCTCACATGATCTCCACGTATCAGCTACAGGCAAATTGGTTTCAGTTCTCTACAATCATATCAGTATTTACTTTTTCTTGACTAGCTGCTGGTGCCACAACGATATGAAGCACCCAGCCCAACGACGCTGTCATCTGGTTTCGTTCAACAGCCCGGCTGTTATTTACATGACCCATATTTAATCTGCAAATGTTGAGCGTTCAAATGAAACCATTTTTTTTTTTAACAAGTGTAAGATAATGTTTGGAGAAGAATAATGCTCAAAATAAGTTTTGGAATGATAGTGCTATAAATGGCAATCATCTGAGATGATAAAGCCAAACCTGCATGCACAGTCGAATGCTTTATGTCAAGAAGAAACGTTCATTAGGAAGTTGGAGAAGTACATTTTTCACCTTTCCATATCCTGTCAGGTATTGGCACATACCAGAATTCCCCTCATGAAAATATGACCTAAACAACTTTTTTACACTTATTACGTTAAAATGCTGACAAAATGCATGACAAAAATAAAACTTCCTCGCAAATTTTTGTGTGTGGTTATTATAAGAATTTAGTCGGTTTTGTCATATTGTCAAACTTATGTTGACAGTGTGACAAAAGTAAAATGTCCTGTTAATGCGTTTCTCACTGTAATGGAAACATTTCCTCAGTTTCAGCGCAGATAACCTTTTATCATACTTTTATATACCTTTTATAATGATTATAATTTTGTTTTTTTTTCAGCAACATATCAAATAATCTTGTTATATAAAAAAAAATGGTATGTTCTAATATGAAACTTTCAGGGGATACAACATGAGACAAGGAGCCTCAATATTCAGGATATTGAGGCAGGTTTTTTTTATTACTAATTTATTATTAGCTACAGCTTCAAAATATCTAGGAATGTAACAAATTGTCCAGAACAGCATTTGTCTTTTCAAAGGCTGGCTGGCCAAAAATGATAGTGAGAGGTTGCATAGTTCTCTAAAGCTTCCTAACAAATAGTTCCTCGGTCAACGTCTTACTATGAGAAATGTTCTTAGACTTGAACACAAGCCTTTCAGCCAATATTGGAGCAGTTATGGTTGCATCCATAGACTGTATCCAAAGATGGAAGACATGGCAGCTCCCCAGAAGAGAAGCCAGAATATATACATCATGACAAGCTGGTCCCTCCATGTTAGCAGATGACTAACTACACTTCAAATATATATATATATTCAAATACAACTATATTTTTGTCACAAATATAGTTTCTGCCATATTAAGTTCTTATTTTATCACGTTGATGTCCAAGTGTATGTTATTGAGGCGTTGAACAGTATGTCGCCATCCTTGACATCAAAAGTCAAATGACTGCTTCTTGTCATGACTGTGATTTATGTTATTGTCTGTTTCAAATCACTTAAGATTATATTTAATAATAAGGTCAATGCTAATTTTATTCCTAACACACTACAACAACAACTTATCTGTGGGGGAAATTAGCAGCTGGCTTGCGACACAATATGCACTTACTAATCATTTTTATCTTGACAACAATAAGCCTACTTTGTCCGTATCAGTCCAAGACAGCCAAGATTTTGGCTGCTTAAACTACTTGAAGGGTGCTCTGTGTGCTCACATTTGGCCCAGGCAGGAGGTTGGATACCACATCGCCGTCCTCTAGTTCATACTGGAAATAGTGGTAGCAAATGAGATGCCAGTATTTAATTTGAATTTTGTTGACCGTTGGAAGTAACGTTTGCTCCTTTTGTAAAGCCTCTGTGTTTCAAATGTGACCAGACCACACCCATGCGGTCCTGCATTGAAAGACATATAGCTTTGTTGTTGCTTGTTTACTCATGAATAATTTCAAAAGAAAGTTTTGCCAACGTCTAAAAAATTTTATCTAAAATTTGCGATCCAGATCCACAGTTTTGTTTTACAACGGCAGTCTTCGATACTGTCGAAATGTTCCGGTGCAGTGTTGAGATGTAGGTCACTTGCGTTTCAGCTGTGACGCATACGTATGAGACACAAATGCCGAACGGGAAAAACACAATTCACAGATCATGAGTACAACATAGCCTGTGTACGCAACTGCTTTAAAAGGAGCATATCTCCTCTGCTAGAAGCACGAGACAGTCCTTAATCACCATTTTGGGATGCTGGTAGCCAACTGAATATCATCTGAC
>JASGAT010396716.1:0-18691 GCA_030220025.1 Chelon auratus
GCTCCAACTGTCCACCTCCCAGCTAACAGTAGCCCTTCCTAGCCTCCTAGCTAACAGTAGCCCTTCCTAGCCTCCCAGCTAACAGTAGCCCTTCCTAACCTCCTCGCTAACAGTAGCCCTTCCTAGCCTCCCAGCTAACAGTAGCCCTTCCTAGCCTCCCAGCTAACAGTAGCCCTTCCTAGCCTCCTAGCTAACAGTAGCCCTTCCTAACCTCCCAGCTAACAGTAGCCCTTCCTAGCCTCCTCGCTAACAGTAGCCCTTCCTAGCCTCCCAGCTAACAGTAGCCCTTCCTAGCCTCCTAGCTAACAGTAGCCCTTCCTAGCCTCCTAGCTAACAGTAGCCCTTCCTAACCTCCTAGCCTCTTAGCTAACAGTAGCCCTTCCTAGCCTCCTAGCTAACAGTAGCCCTTCCTAGCCTCCTAGCTAACAGTAGCCCTTCCTAACGCCTCTTAGCTAACAGTAGCCCTTCCTAGCCTCTTAGCTAACAGTAGCCCTTCCTAGCCTCCCAACTAACAGTAGTTGGACTAATAGGTGGGCAGCAGCGTTCAGCGTGGGTGGCGTTCTAATTAAATAATTGGCTGCAGAGGGTGGGAGGGATGCTGGGGACGTTCTAACACTGAGAACAATTAGCGACGACGAGCAAACAATCGTGGGCCTTTGTCTCGTTAAAGCCTTTTCAGTAAATATGCATCAAGTGAACTGGAATAGAGCACAATAGCAACTTTTGCCTCTTAAGTCGGGAACAATGGTGGACGTCAACAACCTGCAGGGCCCGGTCCTACATCACTGCTCATTAGCAAAATATGTGGAGATGGTTCCCAGGAAGCTCAGAGTCATTCATACCTGATCAGCTGATCAGTCACATGACATCACACACATGTGTTCACATCTAAACATCCATCACATCTACTGGAAACAGGACGGAACAAGGAGGAGGAGGAGGAAGAGGAAAAAGGAGGACAAGTAGGTGGAAAAGAAGGAGGAAAAATGAGGATGAGGAGGGAAAAGAAAGAGAAAAGAGGGAGACCAGGAGGAAGAGGAAAAGGAGTGAGTTGAGAGGAGAAGTGAATTGTGGGAAACTGAGTTGATCCAGGAGGTTTAATATGAAGCATGAATGAACAATAGATGATGATGAGGAGGAGGAAGAGGAGGAGGAGATGTGACTGTAAGTGTCAGGAGTCCTCCAGCAGAGTATTTTTTTAGGCCACCATCACTGGAACACATGTTCAAGCTGGGAGGAAACCAGGGGATTTGAGGAACCATCTGTTAACCAAAGCCTTTGGGAAGCACACTAAGATGATCTGAGGATATTGTTCTCCCCAGGTGGGAATGGCAGGGACTCTGCGGGGCCCCTCGGGTCCCAGCAAGAAAAGGGAGGGAAACGGGGAGCTTAGCGGGCGCCGTAATCTCATTTTCATTCATAACGCCGGGGCGTTTCAGGTTAGAGGGAAAAGAGCTGGAGACTGGACCAGACTTCTATAAATCCATCTGACAACAGGGACCCTGCTGCTTCTACCTGGACCTCCACCTGATGAAGATGAAGATTCACCTGATGAAGATGAAGATTCACCTGATGAAGCATGGACTCAAAAAAAACACATGATGACCTCTGTCAGAGCATCTCCAAGGAAATCTAACCCTAATAGTAGATCTTCCTAGCCTTCCAGCTAATAGTAGCTCTCAGCCAATAGTAGCTCTTCCTAGCATCTTAGCTAATAGTAGCGCTTCCTAGCCTCCCAGCTAACAGTAGCTCCTCTTAGCCGCCCAGCTAACAGTAGCTCTTCCTAGCCTCCCAGCTAACAGTAGCTCCTCTTAGCCGCCCAGCTAACAGTAGCTCATCTTAGCCTCCCAGCTAACAGTAGCTCCTCTTAGCCTCCTAGCCAACAGTAGCTCTTCCTAGCGTCCCAGCTAACAGTAGCTCTTCCTAGCCTAGCCTCCCAGCTAAGAGTAGCGCCTCTTAGCCTCCGAGCTGACAGTATCTTGTGCAGAGAGGTCCAGACATCTAAATTGTGACAGATGATGTTTTTTTTATTGTGACCGTGTTTTCATGGAAAAGCTCGGGGCGCGTTTTCAACCACAAGTCTTAAACTTTCCACAAACTCTTGAGGAGTCGGGGCGTCCCAACACGGCTGTTAAAGACCTCCTAAAAAGCAGCTTGTCCACCGTTCGGAGCATTATGGATTAGTTACAGTCTGCAGGCTGCAATAATTACCACAACAAACAACAGGCCTCTAAGCCGGCCACTTTTCTGCTCCCAGACTTTTCCAACCTGTAATTATCATGGCCTCCTCCTCGTCCTCTGCTGATTCTCTCTTCCTTCCCTCCCCTTCCTTCCTTCCTTCTTTCCTCTCCTTATCCCTTTATTCACCCTCCCTTCCATCCAAGGTGGAAAAACAAACGTCGGCGGGGCGAACAGATTGCTAGATGCTTGTTGACCTGTCAAAGCGAACAGAACTGTGGCACAGGATTGAAAATCTAAATCTGCATTAGAGGCTTTTGTTGGGTCTGAGGCGAGTCGCTCCGCACGAAGGGGTCTTTATCTGGGCCCGGAGAGGAGGGGACCATGCTCCCTCCCCACATTTAAAGCTTAACACAAAGTCAACGCAATGTCAGCGCCGGCTCAGCCCTCTAGGATGCATCTTCACATCAAGTCGATATCGTCTGTTAATGAAGCCGATGATCTCTAGAAACAGTCTGAAGTCAAACTAATGTATCTTGAACCGTCAGATAACAGCTTTATTCTAGATGTATGACTCTGATTCAAAGATTTCAACTCTAAAACGTGACTTCAGTCCAGAGTCTACGACGGTTTGTGACTTTCAGATCCTCTAGATGTTTGTTTGTTTGAGTCACTGGATGTGGATAATCCCTCCGATGGTTAATGCTGTGGCCCAGATAATAGATCAGATCAGGTTCTCAAACCACGGCGCCCGACTCAAAACGGGTCACTGCACTCTCCTCTGTCGGTCCTTAGGTTTAGTTTAAATAAATAAAGACTAAAACTCCTGCAGATTTTAATGTTGAAACGTCCCAGATAATCTTAAGCGTGCACACACTACAAGATATTGTTTAGATTGTCTTGAATGGGAGCATTGAATGCACCACGTCTCATGATCTCATGGGGGGGTTGACAAATCAGAGGCCGTGATGATCCGCCCTCCAGACCACCAGGAGGCGCTACTGCAACTAAAAGCTCATTTGCTAATCAAACCAACGAAGAAGAAGTTGGTGTAACTTAAAAAAATCAGAAATGGGTGCGGATGGTGAGATTTTAGCTGTCAGTTTTAATATCCGTCCTCTAGCGTTAGCTGAGAGGGCTAGCATGTGTGCTATTGCTGAAGTACCGATGTGATCGTCCAGATTTTAAAATTCTAAATGTCTGACATTAATCTGGGCTATGAGTCTTCAGATGTGTGACCATCTCACATTACAAGATAATCCAGTAAATAGCTGCTAGTCCTAGCTACCTAGCTTACCAGATAACAGTAGTTCTTCCTAGCCTCCTAGCTAACAGTAGATCTTCCTAGCCTTCTAGCTAACAGTAGCTCTTCCTAGCCTCTTAGCTAGCAGTAGCTCTTCCTAGCCTCCTAGCTAGCAGTAGCTCTTCCTAGCCTCCTAGCTAGCAGTAGCTCTTCCTAGCCTCCTGGTGTGTATTGACTGAGTTGGACTAATATATAGGCAGAAGTGTTGCATGCCCACCATCCACCCAAACCTCCTCTGTGCTCTGCCAAGTGCTGAGTCTTTGTAGGTTTTCTACCTTTTCAGACCTGAATCCTCTGAACTCGAGTGATGGACGACGGCGCCATCAGCGGCGGGGCGGCGGCGTGACGCCTTATGTCTGCAGGACAACACCCGGGGGATTAATTAAACCTCCCAGAGGCGGCCCCGCTGATCAAATCAGCACAAAGACGCTTCTTAGCAGATTAATAGCTGCGACATTAAGCCATTAGGATCTTATCACAGAGTAATCATCTATCAAAGAATTCATTCATTCATCAAGAGCAGCAAAGTCCTGATTAGCATTAGCAGTCTGCTGTCAGTCACAGTCTGTCCACAACAAATCCACAGTCGTCTTCTTTATTTGGTGTTGCAGGGATTTAAAGTGTTCAGGACTTCAAGTTGGAGGACTCAACGACAAATACTGAGACCAGGAGTTCATCCAAACACGGCAGAGCTTAAACAGTTTCCAATCTTTAACGTACAATAAAAAAAGATAATTACAGATTAACTGATGCATCAGGAAGTATCTGATCCAAGCACTTTTAAGTCAAAAGAGAAGATCTGACCTCAAATCACCGAGATGCAGCATCAGTGAGTTTAGTCTGACTGCTGGTTGGTGGTCAGAGCCTGGAAGCTACCGCTGGCATGCTAATGGAGATGCTAACAGAGATGCTAATGGTGTTTCTGCACATATAGACCTCTGAAACTAAAGCAGGTAGATCTAGACTCAGCTCTGAGTGGCTGTTAGCGACCTTTAGCAGCCGTTTCCATCCCAACCACTCACTGAATGCTACGCTAACTAAGCTAACTACATAATAAGAGAGATGTCCTGCACGGGTTGATTCATTTAACGACACAAAGCTGCAGAAAGCCTCTGATCTGGTTTGAAGTCCTGAAGAAGTCCAGGTTCCACATCACTAGTGATCAAGGGGGGGCAGTGGGCGGCGGTGAAACACACCTTACAGTCACTTTTGTGTGGCTTTGATCTGAGATTACTTTCATAGTCTTGGAGGAGGCACAACAAAAATATCTCAGTGTACATCTCTGCAGTTCCCTTCCGTTCTCTTCTTAACCTACAGTTCAACCGTAGCCGGCTTTGTTCGTTCTTAAAACCGACGTGAAACACAATTGAAAAGTTGGCAACGACGCGGCAGATATATAGTAACTCAATCTGGACTGGCTGCTTTAAACTCTATCTTCGGCGAGGTGGCTTTTGTAAACCGTCAGACAATGGGGAGCTCTGTTGAAGGCACAGAGGTTGATTTTCACCTTTTAAGTGAGGACACCAGATACCTGCCTTTTCTCTGTGTTTAGTTTGAGGACAAACTTTCTTTCTCGAGGCCTTTTTGAACACGAGCAAAGCCCGAAACATGACACAGGGTCAGCCAGCGCTCTCCAGCCACAGCTCCAGAATATCTCCGCAGAGCTCCTAAAGGCAGCATCACGTCTGTCTGAGGAGTGTTTCTTTAAAGAGCGGATTAGAAGATGTGTACGTCGCGCCCCAGAGATCTCTGCAAAACACGGCCAGCCCTGTAATTTAATCGGCGTGAAGACACGGCGGTGGTGACGGTGGCGGCGGCTCAGATGTGGTTTGGATGCAGCAGCAGAAGGCCACGAGATTAAAACCTCCCTCTGAAATAATCTGAGTCTTCTGCTTCCGGACAGAAAGAGGAAGTTTGAGTCAAACCACAACATTTCATCCTGTTCCATTAAAAGAGTCTCCCAGCGTGACCCCTGCGCCTCCTCTCCAAGGACTTAAAAACCAGAGGACATAAGTGATGCGTCCATAAACGTCAGCAGCACCTTCAAAGACCTCCTCTGCTCTTCATCAGCCCTCCCCTCTTTCTCCAAATCCCTTATAATAACACACACAGAGTCCCGCACATCCGTCAAACTGGGATTTTCTACCACGAGACGCTCGGTGGCGAAGAGAGGCCGAGACGCACAGATGTTTGTTTTCACAGGTTAGAACCAAAGACGGCAGAGCTCATCGGTTAAACAGCTTCCAGTCTTTGTCTTACAAGTAAAAAAGAAGACGATTAAAGATTAATTGATGCATCAGGAAGTATCTGATCCAAACCTTTAAGAGAAGATCTGACCTCAAAGCAACGACATGCAGCATCACTGACTTTAGTCTGACTGCTGGTTGGTGGTCAGAGCCTGGAAGCTACCGCTGGCATGCTAATGGAGATGCTAACAGAGATGCTAATGGTGTTTCTGCACATATAGACCTCTGAAACGAAAGCAGGTAGATCTAAACTCAGCTCTGAGTGGCTGTTAGCGACCTTTAGCAGCCGTTTCCATCCCAACCACTCACTGAATGCTACGCTAACTAAGCTAACTACATAATAACAGTGCTAACACTGATTCTGACGCTCCTGCACGGTTTGATTCAAGTCAGAGACCATGTCCCGGTCCTCCCATCCAGCTGCATCCCGTCCTCTAGAACTAATTACAGGCATCACATGAGGGAGGTGATCCAGACGTATGTGCACAGCGTCCCGAGGGCAGCGGTGTCTGTGACAGGTTAGCAGGACTTACGCCGCGCCGCTAATCAGCTTCATCTGGGCCACTAAAACCAATCTGTGGGGATCAGACGTGCCAGCTGTCTGCACTACGGGACGATTACGGCTCAGCCAGGAGTTATGAGTCCTCTAACGATGAATCATTTCATCTGAATCAGAGCAGCCAGCGACGGAGAGCAGCGTCCTGGTCGTACTCTGATTACTCTGAGAAGAGTTGAAGGATTGTGACGGAGCTGCTGCCGCCTCCTCCTCCAGCTCCTGTAATCTGTTGGTGGATTAAACGATTCATTAGCTGATTAGCTTAAATCGATTAGCAGCGCAAATGAAAACAAAAGGGAGCTCGTCGGGGGGAGGACGTTGAACGGCTCGGGATCGAGTTTGAGCTCGATGTAGAATCTGCTTCGTCAAGATCTGAGTCAGACTGAAGGTTCAGAAATAAAGAGAGAGAGAGAGGGTGGTTCAGAGAAATGAATCCTAGAATTTGGGGAAATTGGATTAAATGAGGAACTAGAAATGCTTGTGGTTNGCCTCATGCAAGACGTTGATAACTCCATGTTATTAATGCATCTTATTAATCCTTCCCGTGGATATTGTATAGATTTATATGCTAATTTTGTACATTTGTGCTTATACTATTTTATTTTATTTTATTTTTACATATATTTTATTTTAATTTGCTAGATTTTTACTTATTTTATTGTACAAGCATTTTACATTTTACTATTTTATTTTATTTTATTTTACTAGATCTTTACTTATATTTTATTTTACTTTTTTTCTTAAATTTTGTATTTTATTTTATTTTATTTTATTTTATTTTACGGGATTTTCACATATATTTTTATTTTATGGCATTTTTTAACTAGATCTTTACTTATGTTTATTTTATGTTACTATATTTTTACTAAGATTTTTATTTTGTTATTTTATTTCATTTTACCAGATTTTATTTTGCTTTACTTATATTTTATTTTAACTTAGATCTAATTTTTACCTAGATTTTTATTTAATGTTATTTTATTTTACTATATTTTTATTTTATTTTTATTTGTGCTTCTCTAGAGAGTTTCTTATGCTGAGCTGCTGTGACCAAGCGATTTCTGTTAACGTGACGAGATGAAGACTATTAATCTGGGTATTCTGGATTACAATCCAGCAGTAAAACAGTCTAACCTCCAGATGGAGGCCGTGATGAGTTGAGATCAAACTGTGGGTTTAGTCAGACAGTTCTTTCATTTTTTATCCAAACAGAAACCAAGACAAATCTTTAGCGTTGCAGCTGCAGCCACCGCGGCCGCAGGACGTCCCATCATCCTCAGAGCGACAGGAAAACAAGGTTTTTTTTGGGTCTCGTCTTTGATGGAGCCAAAAGCCTCTTGTTCTGTCCGTGTTCTGACGAGGCTTCAGTCAACGCCGCGGCTCATAACCACACGCCAGCCACGTAAACACCCTCTCACCGCCTCTAATGACTCCCATGCAGGGCGGCGGTGGCGGGCTGGGTTCAGACGGAGTTCAGGCCACATGTTGGAGGCACGCTGAAAACCATCAACCCCTCATCAAACGTCCTGCCGGTGTGGAGCTCCAGCTCAGACCTCTCTCCACAGCACCAAATAGAAAGAGGCTTTTTTAAGCATTTCTCTGCAGAAACTCTTAAATATTCTTAAACCCTGGACCCGTTGACATCTGGGCCGATAGAGTTCATGTTTCTACCGACAGTAGAGTCCTCCAGAGCGTCCACCAGCCTCAGCCTGTCCTCTACAGCCTCAATGAGATGTGATTTGGTGCCACTTCCTCGGCCATAATTCAAGCTGCCTGTAAAACAAACTATTTCCTGAGAGCGATGGGCGAGAGGACGAGGTGATACATGAGACGACCTGACCCACCGCTCACCTGGAAAACCTTACTGACCCGTGATTGGACAGCTCGTCTTCAACCGATCAGTCTGAGGAGCTCTGAGAGCTAGCAAGCCGTCAGTGTAGCTAGCTCTGTCGTTAGCATGTCGGTAGGCGATTGTTGAGTGACCGTCATCGCATCTCAGTAGCCTCAGGCTGCTAGCTTTAGCCTCAGTCTGTTAGCCTCAGACTGTTAGCTTTAGCATCAGTCTGTTAGCCTCAGACTGTTAGCTTTAGCATCAGTCTGTTAGTCTGAGTCGGTTAGCTTTAGTTTCAGTCTGTTAGCTTTAGCCACAGACTGTTAGCTTTAGTCTCAGTCTGTCAGCTTTAGCTTAAGTCTGTTAGCTTTAGCCTCAGTCTGTAAACATTGATTTCAATCATTTAGCTTCAGTCTCAGCCTGTTAGCTTTAGCTTACATCTGTTAGCTTTAGTCTCAGTCTGTTATCTGTAGCCTCAGTCTATTAGCTTTAGCCTCACTCTGTTAGCTTTAGCCTTAGTCTTGAAGCACTGGCTTCAATCGTTTAGCTTTAGCCTCACTCTGTTAGCTTTAGCCTCAGTGTGTTAGCTTCAGCCTCACCCTGTCAGCTTTAGCCTCAGTCTGTTAGCTTTAGCCTCAGTCTGTTAGCTTCAGCCTCACTCTGTTAGCTTTAGCCTCACTCTGTCAGCTTTAGCCTCATTCTGTTAGCCTCAGTCTGTTAGCCTTGTTTTGATTGTCAGAGTCTTCCAAGATGGCTGCCGGAGGCGCTACCCTGAGCTTCAGAAGTGTTTCAGAGACGGTATGTAGCGGTGCAGCTAGGTGCTGCTGGCAGAGCTGTTGACAGGTTATGTAATCTCTCTGCGCCTCGTCAGCAGGAGGTTTGTGCAACGTTTACGACACAGCTGTGACGCACCGAGGAATAACCAGAGGTTGAGCAACGTCCCGACACATTTACTGAAACATGGTGGTAAGAGGAAACCAGGACAGAGCTGCTACGTCATCTGGTCACGTAACACGGACAAAAACACACCACTCAACACGCTGATGGACTTTTCCATGCTGACTGAGCTTCCTCTTCTTCTACTGGTAACCATGGTAACCTCAGGTAAACACCAGGTGAGGAGTTTCCACGAGGGAATCACTGACATCTCCTCCTCCTTCCTTCTCCTCCTCCTCCTTTTTCTTCTTCTTTTCTATTTCCAGTAGATGTGATGCTCCTTTTCATCAGTAAAGTTCTACAGTGACTGATGGTGTTTCCTCCTCTTCCTCCTCCTCCTCCTCCTCCTCCTCCATGGTTGGCGATAAGCGTGAACTTGACCCCCGCAAGAATGAGGAGGGGAGGAAGAGGAGGCGATAAAGGATGTGGTGTTAAGGGGCGGTAGGAAGGAGGAGGAAGATGAAGGAGGAGAGGAAGGAGGCAATGGAGGAGATAAAGAAGAAGAGGAACAGGAGGAGAGAAATGATGCGACAGGGACAAGGAGGAAGAGGAGACGGAGGAGAGGAAGGAGGAGGAGGTGAAGAGCTGAAGTGAGGGGCTGAGGAGGAGGAGATGAATGGCTGAGGAGGAGGAGGAGGAGGAGGTGTCAGTGGCATCGTTAAAGTGATCCATGGGGTGATGGAGGTAGAAGCCGGTCCTCCCTCCTCTCAAGGCTCGCTCCTCGCTCCTTGCTCCTCGCTGTTCTCCGTCGGCCCGTCCAGTTTTAGGAGGTGCTGCATGACGGGCTGTAACAGGAGGAATGCTGCAGGGACCCGGGCCCTCTCAGGTTCTCCTCGGCCCCCCTCAGGTTCCCCTCAGGTTCTCCTCAGGTTCCCCTCAGGTTCTCCTCAGGTTCTCCTCAGCCCCAGTGAGCCTCCCAGCTCCTCCTCTGATTATTCCACTTCATATAGATACCACCAGGATAAGAAACAAACTACACTTCCCAGAGTGCATTTTGGCATGACATCTAAAGCCCCGCCCACATATAAATCCATACGCCCATCACTTTGGAGCCAACAGTCTCACGGTCCAGGCTCTCGTTGCCTAGGTAACCCCTTTGACTTGAGCGAGCTGCTCGTCCATTCTGACGTGGCAGGAGCCAAAATGGCGGACGGTGTTATCCCTCAGGTGGACATTTGTGGTCCAGAAGAGTCCACATCCGCGTCGTCCATCGCTCCGTAGCTGACAGCTGGTCTCTAGTGGTTGCCTAGGTAACCGTCTTGCTTGTGTCAAAACATGGCTGCTGGTCTGTCCCCGTGCTCACTGAGCTAACTGTTAGCACGCTAACGTGATCTGTCTCCAGAGCAGGACTTTAAATGGACGTGTAGAGGACACATTTTGTGATTAAAGATTATGTCAACCCGTCTCTGATACACCGACTCTGACCCATCGCTTGCTCGTCATGAATTCTCCTGCAGATGGGACTCGATCCAACAACAAGCATCGGTTAAAACGCTCTAAATGCAGAGCGTCGACCACAACTGGACTCCCGGGCATCCACCCGCCTCGTTCTGTTTACAACATCCAAAATGGTGTCCCGGCGTGGAGGGGGCTGAGTGCATCTGCATGTCCACGCCACCTCATCATTTCAGCCTGGGCCCAAACACATGTTTCCCTTTTAAAGCCACTTGGCGGTGGAACATTTGTACGTTTAGCATCAACATTTTGACAGGCTGCTCTGTGAATCTCTGCCAGCCCTCCTGGGAGGTGCAGTGGAAGCGCCGGCAGCCCAACGCCGGCCAACTCCGGCTCCAGGACTAGAGGTCGCGGAGGGTCGTGGGTAAAATAAGCACATGGAGAGGTTTGTGTTCCCGTAAAAATAAGAAGACATAAAAAGCCAGAGTAAACAGATCTGGAGGGAGCTCAGCGTCCGTTAAACTCCATTAACTGACCTCAAACTAAAATCTACGCCCATCTGGAGGGAAGACGTTTGGGATCAGCTGATTTATTGATGTCTGCAGTAACTCATTTAAAAAATGTTAAATTCTGGTTTCCAGCCCGAGAAGCTCCTCCTCTAACAGCTGACTGTGGCTCCTCCTATTCGCTGCACTACTTCCTGAAACAGTTTAAACCAATCAGCTGTTTCTCAGCACTTCATTAGCTTGATATAGCATGTCATGATCAGTTAGCATTGTGTTAGCTCCGTCAGTGAGCTTGCTATAGATGTTTCTGTAGCAAACACTAGGATGCTAGTGACCTTTGCCATTGTGCATATGCTAAAATGCTAATATTAGCATGCTAGTACTTAAGGTTTAGATTAGACTGATATTATATTTATTACCTCTGATGTATGACAACACCAACATCTTTACGTCATGTCCAAATAAATAGATTAGCTAATGGCGCTCCCATAGCTAAAGCTAGGATGCTAGTGACTATATGGTAACATAAGCATGCTAGTACTTCAGTTTTAGATTAGATTGATTTTAACATTTATTATCTGTGACATATAGCACCGCCATCAACTTTATTTCATGTCCAAATAAATAGCCATACCTAATGCTACGATGCTAGTTACTATATGCTAATAGGCTAACACTAGCTTGCTAGTATTTTGGGTTTAAATTAGGCAAACATCAGCACATCGAGATAAATACAAAGCAAATGAAGTTTCCATGATGCTAATGCTTTTGTCATTGTGCACATGGTAGCATGTTAGCATTAGCATACTAGTACTTTAGGCTTCAGTTAAAGTGATTTGCCAAGCTAGAATGCTAATATTAGCATTCAGCTCAAAGCTAAGTCTGGTTTTATCGTTTTGGGACTTTTTTTGTTCTCTGTAGCATCTGCACACACACACACACACACACACACACACTCTTATCCGATGTGCACACACCTCTGAGGCGCTCAGCAAACACACACAGGAAGAAATAAACACGGCGGCGGCACATGAAGAGCAGCAGTGAGGTGGAGGTCACGGGGTCAAGCAGAGGTGGAGTGGGCTGGAAAAGGTCCAGAGATCAGGAGCGATAACGCTGACACCCCCTCACCCCCCCCCCCTCGATACGCCGTGGAGGTCAACACTCTCAAGTTACCCGCTCAGACTTGTTTGGACGCCCCCCACCCCCCGCTACACTTAGCCTTGGACGTGGACTTGAGACGTGAAGGATGGAGCAGATGCAGGAGGAGGTGGTCACTGCTTCTCCACTGACCTCTGACCTTATGAACTTGTTAAGCTACGTGCTTTTATTTTCAGTTAAATATCTTTGCACATATTTAACATTTTACATGCCCTATCGTTATTTTTTTATAAAACACTTGAAGTCTGGGCTTTCTACACTTTGCAGGCCTGAGTTTTTAGCAGGAGGCTGCTGCAGGACGGGTCCCAGTCTTTCCTCCTTTATCTGGTTATTTCAAGGTCCCACTGGCCTGAACCGCCGCTCGGTGACTCGTGATAACGGCGCAGGTGTCGGGCTGCAGGATCCACTCCGCCAGAGACGGAGAAGGGCTTTGTTGTTTTTCATATTAGCAGAAGGTCCAAGGCTTTCGGTTTATACACTTCCTCCTCTGACGAGGTCGAGGTGACCCTGCACCGCAGCCGAGGGGAAACAATACAACGTGTAGACCAAGCCTCAACATCCAGTATCAGGGACTTTCTCAAACTTAGCACAAAGCTCTGCTGTAGCCGTTAGCCACGTAGCATGCTAACACCTCCTGACTTCCTGAGGTATTGATCCTCAGCTGACGGTGGCGTCCACACACTCTTTCATCCCTGAGTCTAAGGTCAACCCGTGACCTTTCAGCCACCAATCAGGGTGCTCCGTGCCCGGTGGAAGGGCGGGCGGCCGAGCAGACGTCGATGACATGTCAGAGCGGCGTGCTGCAGACGCTCTGAAGCACCTCTTGTCATCAAATGCATCTGTCAGAGAGAGCCGGTCGCCTGGCACCGGACTTCAAAGTCACCTCCCGTGTGACGGTGATTCATCAGCGGGACGGCCAGGCGAGGCGAGGTGAGGCGAGGCGAGGCACGGCGTGGGAAGAGGAAGAGGAAGCCTGCTGACCTTTCCCTCCACACACAAACACACCTACACCAAGCAGCATCCTCTGGGGAGCAGGAATGTGAGCATCAGGAATCTGCAGGTTTATATTTTGTAACGGTGTTTATTGTTTGCACTGCGTCCCATCATCCTCGGGCCGTCCTGCAGGCAGGGCCGCTCTCGAGAGAGGAATGTGTATGGCCTTCATACTTATAACAATCTCTCCTCAGCTCTCAGCCTCATTTCCTCGAGCCCAGATGGGGAGGAATTCCAGCCTCGCCCCGCAGACACACGCACATGTCAAACCACAAGCGTTGCCGTGGAGCGGCTCGGAGATCGGCCGCGGGCGCGAACGAGCGTCCCGTCCCGTCCTGTCCCGTCCGAGCTCTGGGCTGTTTGAGGGTTTAATGAAAGTTGGGACGGTTGTCAGAGGGGGCTCAGAGGAAATGCCTTGATCTGGGAGGGCTGTGCTGAATTATGGGCTCATCTGGAGCCCAACGAGAGCAGACGTCCAGGTGGATGGATGACGGCCATGCCGGCTCCTCTCTCCTTACACAAACATGTGCGCTCCACTTTATTGGATGACATTTTTCAGACAGAGATTCCTCTCGCGGCCTGGAATGCACAGGAAGCTCATCGCATGCTTCCACCAAAATGAGCCAGACAGAGCCGCTAACGGGACAGCTGCAGGGTCAAGAGTCCCAGATGAAGTGCACATGATCTTTACTGAGGCAAATAAAACGGAGCCGGAGCTTGTGATGACGGCCCGGGATATATTTATGTAGAGATGAGGACACATGACTCAGCAGCCGGCCCGCTTTATTGGAAACACTCGAGAGAAGTTTCTTCACCAGAAATCAAATGCTTCCTCTTTTCTGACCAGTCGTGACAGACGTGCTGCAATAAATCACCTCATCTCCGGCTCGTTACGCGATCACACGTCCAGCTTCGACTTTCCCTCACTCTGCTGCAGAGCCTTCCTCCTGTCCTGCTGCAACGGGGCGCCAGGCGGCCTGCAGAGGTCGGGTGTCTTCCTCCGGGGCGATGCATGGCTGCAGCGGGACGGCGGTTCATCCTGGAGGCTGGCTCACGTTTAAATCTACCCTCCTTTAGATTCTGATGCTTTTAAAAGATGTTTAGTTAATTTAAAGGCTGATTAAGACGTGAAAGAAGAACCCAGAGCGTCTGGAGTTAAATAAAAGTTTTAGTCCCGGGACGCTTTAAAGTCCTTCATGTAGAGATTACAGAGAGAGAGGTGATGGGTTTAAAAGATGTTGGATTAGATCATTTGTGAGTGAGAGCAGCAGATATAATCGTGTTTAGTTCTTTTAAAGGCAGGTGAAGACGTCTGGAAACCACGTTAATGTTGGTGAGAAGTTAATAGATGAAGTGGGGGGGGGTCAGAGCTGATGAACATCTGAACTCTGATGAGGACTCATGAATGATTCAGGCCGTGGCGCCAAGCAGTGACCAGATCAAACCTGAAATTTATGTCATGAAAGAATCATGAGTGGATCCAGCACCTCCTCCTCCTCCTCCTCTTTCCTCACCTCATGTGATGTGAGCATCATACGTTGGCGGGCTCACAGGGATATTCCATTACACCTCTTCACCTTTCACCTCTCTGCTATTAGTTACCTGAGACCTGCCCCGTTTGTTTGGAGGAAGAAGCGAGCGTGACGTTAACCTCCCTCCTCTCCCTCCGTGCGGACGCATCTTTTTATCGTCTCAGCTCCTCGGTGGATTTATTTGATTTCCAGACTCAACGTCTTCCCACGGCGACGGAGCCGCGGGGGCTCACTGACCTCTGGTGGTGGAGGCCAGGAGAGGAGTTAGCTCTTAATCTGGGAGCAGGACGTACAGAGAAGAAATAATCTGCTTTATGTCACGTTAAATTCTTTTTACAGCAGTGAAATGAAGAAGGGGACGCCCCTGTACCCCCCGTACCCCCGTACCCACACCACCACCACCACCACCGGGTCACAAAGGCTGGGAGGAAGCCGCCCTGCTGCTGCCGACCCAGTGATTCCCAACGCCACGGCACAATGGGGCCAAACCTGCCCTCATCCCTGGACTCTAATCCCCTCCCTCCCCTCCCTCCGTCCCCCCATTCAGGCCCCTCTGTCCGGACGAATGACAGCCCACCATGCGGCACGTCGGCACAATGGCGCTAACAAGTCCTCCGTCTCCTGTCCAACATGGCCGCTGATTGAAGGCTCCGTACACACATCTAATTAAAACACAAGGCGCCAATTACTGCAGCTCTCTGCGGGACGAGAGGAGACAAGCATGGTCTCCTGGTGCACAAGTTTGGACGACCGGCATCCCGGGACCGCTCGGATGTGACGGACCTCCACCAGGGGACCCCGCTCCGCTCTTGACATTCATCTCCTCTCAGATCACTTGAGTGTGACGTTCCCCTCGCCTCCGCCCAGCGTGGAGCCCGCCGCTCCTCCACCACGGCGCTGACGAGCATTGTCGGCGTGTCACTGGTTTTTGGAGAGGGCCACGTGCAGCCCAGTCGCCCGAGACAAGTGCTCCCATACACCGTGTCTCCGGAGGACAACACGCTGCCGTCGGCACAAAGGGACGGATCGGAGGATGGGATCGGGGGCCGTTGGAGCCGTCCCGCTTGGAGGCTTTGTGCAGAGAATGACGTCTTGGTGTTCTCTGAGGAATTTACATTTGTGCTGGTGTACGTGGGCGACGCTCTCAACAACTCTTTTCAGCGCAGGATAATCTCCCAACAGCATCATAAAACATCACCAGAGCAGAGACAGGAAGCTTTTCACTCGACTGAACCTCGTGCCTGTGGTCCCGGGACGTGTTGATGGAAACAGGACCAGGAACATCGTCTCTTTTAGTGTTTTTATTTATTTCCCCCCAACAGCTCGATCATCAATGTGCTTCAGATGCTTTCACTTGTCCCGAGGCTGGCCAAAGCCTTGTCCAGATATTCCCCAAAACACACATCACTATGAACTTTGGTGCAACCATTTAAGGTCCTGAGAGGATACACCGTAATACATTTGGTGGATCACCATGATACGTTTCATTTAGTGCAAAAAACATGTCACAGTTTTTGCTTTTCCAGAGAAACATCTCCATATCTTTGTCCTGATATTCCTGATCCCCAGAGGACATACTGCTATGAGATTTGGTGCAACCATTTAAGGTCCTGAGAGGATAAACCTTGATAAATTTGGTGGGAATCTGACTTTCCATTTAGTAAAACCTGCAGGTCAAAATTTCAGCTCTCCAGAAGAATATCTTCACATCTTGTTTGTAGGTTGGCACAAATCATAGTCCAGACATTCATGGTCCCCAGAAGACACATCACTATGAACTTTGGTGCAACCATTTAAGGTCCCCAGAGCATACACCCTGATAAATGTGGTGTTTTTTTTCCATTTAGTGCAAAAAACATCACAGGTTTTTTTTCTTGACTATCTGTCATGAGATTCATGGTCCCCAGAAGAGAGAAGAAGAGAGATCACTAATGAGGATACACCATGATACATTTGGTATCATGGTGTAGCCTCATTAGTGATCTTTCTTCATGGATACCTGACAAGTTTTTTACATTCTGCTTGTAGATTGATGGAAATCGGTGCCTCGTGGTCCCCAGAGGTTACATCCTGATGACTCTGAATGAATTTTGTGTTGTTGTTAATAAAGTTTTCTGAGAAGCAACAACCTGTCCCTGAGTTTCTCTGATTTAAAGAACAAAGGTCCTGATGTGCAGCAGGGAGGAGCTTCAGCGTCCTGCAGAGGGTGATAAACGACCCGGGACCTGCTGGGTGAGAACGAGTCATCAGTTAGACATGGAGACGGGCGGAGACGGCAGGGTCGGCTTCATTGTCCCGTTGGACAGAGGCTCACGGGTCTCCAAAAGGCTGACAGATTTCTGTTGGCCCGGAGCCAGCAGACAAACCCGACACAGCATGGGAACGCTCAGGGGCTGCCGGTCGGGATGAATGGACGACGGAGGCGGAGGACAGACCGTCAAACTATTAGTGTCAGGATCTGGTGTCCCGCCGGTTAATGGAGAAACAAACACTGCAATCATTTATTTTTAATTGAAAAAGAGTGATGGCGTGTCCTCTGGAGGATCTGAACACACAAGACTAATGGTGCGTTCAGGCGCTCCTCGGCAGGACGACTACGAGGCCGGACACATCTGAAGCAGCAGGATTAGTCGCACTGTTGGACAGATTGCCATGAAATCTGGTGAAATATTTAGAGTCCCCAGAGGATGAAACCTTAAAACTTTGGTGGACCCTCTGACAACTTCTGCACATGTAGATTGGCAACAAAACATTCATTCATTGTCCAGACATTCATGATCCCCAGAAGATCACTATGAACTTTGGTGCAAGCATTTAAGGTTCCCAGAGGATACACCTCGATAAATTTGGTTGGAATCTGACTTTTCATGTAACAGAACCTCCAGAGAAACATCTTGTTTGCAGATTGGCATCATGGTTCATGGTCCCTGGAAGACAGCTTTCTAAAACCTTTGGTGCAACCATTTAAGGTCCTGAGAGGATACACCTTGATAAATTTGGTGGATATCTGACTTTTTCATTTAGTAAAACCTGCAGGTCAAAGCTTTACTTCACAAGAAAAACATCTCGTCCATATGTTCATGGTCCCCAGAGGATACATCCATTGGCTTTTCCTCCTGCGCCACCAGCAGGTTGATGTCTTGATTACAGCAGTTCAGATGTTTTTACTTCTCCAGCAAAATATCTTATTCCATGATTATTAAAAATCATAGTCCAGACATTCGTGGTCCCCAGAGGACAGATTGTTATGAACTTAAGTGCAGCCATTTAATGTCCCAAGAGGAAATGCCATAAAAGCTTCGGTGGATATCTGATTTTTCATTTCATAAAACCTGCAGGTCAAAGTTTCATTTCTCCAGAAAATAAATCTTCACATCTTGTCCATAGGTTCATGGTCCCCAGAGGATACGTCCTGATGGCTTCCAGTGGCTTTTCCTCCAGCAGATCGATGTCTTGATTACAGCTGCTCGGATCTTTTTACTTCTCCAGAGAAATATCTTGTTCCTAGATTATTAAAAATCCTTGTCCAGACATTCGCGGTCCCCAGAGGACACACTGCTGTTAACTTTAGTGCAGCCATTTAAGGTTCCCAGAGGATACACTATGATAACATCGGTGGATTTCTGAGGACTTTCTGAGCTCTCACTTCTCCAGAGAAACACCTTGTTTGTAGATCGTAGTCCAGACGTTCATGGTCCCCAGAAGACAGATTACTATAAACTTTGGTGCAACCTTTTAAGGTCCCAAGAAGACCTTAAATAACTCTGGAGGATCCCTTTACTGTTTATATAACCAAGAATGTTTATATCGCTCAACGTTTTCACATCTTGTTTGTAGATTGGTGGAAATCACTGGTCCCCAGAGGATACATCCTGAAACCTGGTGGTGCTACAGTCAGAATAAGACCCCACCCGGGTGAAACGACCCCGTGTGTTAATCTGCTGCCCTCTATTAGGGTCAATGGAGCCGCCCGGTCCATCAGAGCAAACACAGAGGAGCCTGAATCAACTTACTGGGAAAGAGCTGAGGTCACTGGGGTCAAGTGGGGGGGGGG
>JASGAT010396718.1:9245-22074 GCA_030220025.1 Chelon auratus
GGATAAGAAAACAATACGCAGCAGTGGCCAGCATCGCCCTATTTGTCTTAATTGCCTTAGATTAAACTTACTTCTGGCAAGTGATCACTTCAGTGGTTTATAGAGTGCGAAGACCCGATTAAGGATTCAACACCAGCCTTCACTCCCCACCCAGCCCTTTCTTCCTCGCCAACATTATAAATCCAAGCGACACAGCCATTCGTCTTTCTTCTCCCACCCTTTCATCCTTATACATTTACTACCAGCGGTGTTCTTTGGGATCAGATAAGAACCACAGGTAGACTATCAGCCAAGCGTTGTGTTAATTACCCCGTGGTGTGCGTGACAGACGAGAGCAGGAGGACTAGCTCTGATCAATAATTTCCATCCTTCATTGCTTTCCCACTTCGGAGTATATCATTACACAGCAGCATGCCTCCGTCTCTCTCTCTCTCTCTCTCTTTCTCTCTCTAAAATGTTTGATCATTTCCCACGATTAAAATATATATTTTTGAATATGTTCTTGTTTACCTGAAAACTATACAATCTCATATCTGCATGATACATATGGAGCCCGCAGCCACTTAGCTTAGCGTAAAGACTGGGTAAACAGGGTGAAAGTGCCTGCCAATTTTTACACTTCATGTTTGTATTGATAAAACTATCTATATGTTAATTTTATTGAGCGCATTATGCATCTGTCCTAAACTGTGGGAAAATGGAAATGTGTCTACGGTACTTGAGACTCTCATCCCTATTCATTATACAGCCTTTGAATCCAGTTAGTAATTTCATGTCAAAAAAAATAAAAAATAAAAAAAATAACGGGGTTCTCTTCACAGGATTCGTTTACAGATTGTTTACGTCTGCAGAGGTTCTCAGACGTCCAGGTCATCGCTGGCCAAGGCTAAAACGAGGGCAACCGGACTTATAGAGTTTCTTGTAGGTATTTCGCCACCCACCCAAGAAGCTTTTTCAATTCTAAAGACTGGTAAGGAGTTGGGTTTTAAATAGGAACATCTGTGAACCTTGGATGACTAGGGTTTGGCAGCAACCACATACTTACTTTTCCTCATTGGAGGAAACAATACTGTAACCCGTTATCAGCCAAAAACTCCAGTTTCATGATGTGAACAGAGGTGAAACTTTGATGTTGTGCGTGCGTTGTGTTTTTCCTATTGCTCTCTTATCTTCGGCTGCAACACCTTTTGCTTACCTGCTCTATACGTAACCTGAGGGAAAAAACAGCATGGACAACGTACGGAGCTCACGTAGCATGTGAAGCCATTTGGTTGTTCACTAATAAAAAAATGTGTTACAGCCACCATTTTAAATCCAGTGCATGTGTGTTCTTGATTTTTTAGACCATGGAGATTTAAAATTATTTTAAGAGAGTCGGTCAAAACCTGGAGGAAACAACTCCAGGCGTAACGTGAACTAGCTTAACTTTATAAGTGCTAGCTAGCAAAGTCAGATTGAAAGTCAACTGTTTTATTTGCTGACACTGGTTACCGTTTTTTGGACCTTGACCTTATTTCTGGCATAAAATACGATCGTTTACTTACCCATATAACATTAGTGTCATTTGGAGTCGTTCCGACAATATTAAGATCCGCGTATATCCATATAGTGGGAGTGACTGGGGCACCGCAACGCAGCCTCTAAATAACGCACCAATATTTTTTTATGATACACTAGTGCTAACTGCACACTCAGTGGGGAATAGCACTAGCGTATCATAACAAAATATTGGTGAAATGAACAAGTTTCACGGCAGATAATGCGTTACTTAGAGGCGGCGTTCCGGTGCCCCACTCACTCCAACTATATGGATATATGCAGATCTAAATATCATCCGAACGACTCCAAATGACACCAAAGTTATATGGGTGAGGTTGTTAACAATGGTAATTCCCCTTTAACCATACATACATTTATCCATAGGATGCCACTTCTCAACAGCCTTTTGTTTAGTGTTAATTTCGATGAACTGCACAGGCTGCTGTCATTTGTCGCTAAATCCAATCATATACTGTACAAACTGTTTTTAATAGCATCATAATTAAGGTTTAAGACAGGTTAAGAAAAGCAGTTTGATATCACAGAACCTTTCAAATTACAGGAACCACGTTTATCCCCGCTGATCACTTGACTCTTGACTCACACGTTGACAAAACATCAGGCATTCCTCAAGGTTACTGAAGTCTTTTCACCAAGTCTACACTCGAAAATAAAGACAAGTACAGATCACAATGCAACTGTGCTTAAACTCTCGCTTTAAGCACGCTTAAAGCATGCGTCCTCCAGTTGCTGCACTTGTGACGGTTACCTGATTGTGTCAGTCTGATTGTTCGTGGGATTCTGCAGCAGGAAAGCATCAGTGACAGTGTGTGGGCGAGCGCCTATTTGTCTCAGTGTATTGATTCTGATTAGAAGTGGCAGTTTTTGTCTGCCTGTGGAAGCTTGTAATTAAAACCCGAAGTCCCGGGGTGTGTGCGGTCATTACGTGGCCCGCGCCGCCGCGAGCCTTACAAGTACATGTATAGGCGGCTGCTATTGATGAGCTGGTGTCTTTATGTGCTCTTGTGTACGCAGTGCCTTGCTCATGTCTGTCATTAAGGAGTGTTACGGGAATGTGAGAAGTCTGCTGATTAAAGTGTCACACTCCGGCCCTCTGATTAATGAGTTTAATAGGGCACGTGTGACAGTTGCATGGACACAACCAACAATGGCTTTGAAGCTCCTCAGCCCACACTCACTCTTTACAAAGAGCCCTGACATGAGACGGATTACCTCGTGCTAGACAGACATGACACCATGTGGGCAATGTGTGTATACGTAACAGTTAAAGACAAGGACACTTGTTGACATCTAAATTAATCATTAATGTCATTTTCACTATTAACTTAAAGTTTATCGACTAGAAGTTTGATCGAACATTTGTCAGGATTGGACTTCTAATGTGATAATTAATGTAGCCCTACGTGATGTGGTCTAAGCTGCATCATTTTAATTCCTTAAGAAAGTAAAGGTCTCAATATAATATTGTCCTTTAAATTGAATAAAACGTTGTCGCACAACTTTCCAGTCATCAGTGCCATGTCCAACATAACCAAATGTAAATAAATATTTGATGCGAAGTAAAACTGCAGGTTGACGGGAGTACAAGAAAAACAAAATGTCACACGCCGCTGAAGAAAATGGGACACGCTCTGGATCTGCTTTCACCCCCTCAGAGTATATAATATGCTGCAGGCTGTGGGCATTGCAGCCAATACTAATTACACAGGTGGGCACTAGGCGTTCCTCTTGCAATAATGTGGTATTGTTTCTGCCTCTCGTCTCCCTCTCGCTCATATTGTATGGAATTGGACTCACAGCGCAATCATTTTACTTCCACACTTTTGCCCATTTATCTCCACATTGCTGGTTATCTCAGGATATGACTCCGCATTTTTGAGCCGATGCCTCCAGCTGGATATCAACCATCAGCAAGTCAAATATTGAAAGTCGCTGAGACTTGCTTGGTCAGAGGTTTACTTTTTGATATTCTTATTCTGTGGTGAAATATTTCTTGATCTAAAGCAGGATTTTCTTTTTTATGACTTTCTATATTCAAGCAAACTTCTACTGTGTTGGCTGCATATGTTTAGACAACATAAGTAAATGTTGCGTTGAAAGAAAAAGCGTGCCTATACAGTTGTGTCCGTGTATGTTCGGACAGTGACGCATTTCTTTTGTCATTATAGCTGTCAACAAACAGTTAAGTTACAGCTATATAATATGATAATATATGAGCTTCAGATGTCAGCTTTAATTTGAGGGTGTTCACAACCCACATTGGAGGAAAGGCGTAGGACTTGCAACCATTTTTATACACAATGCCCTATTTTGGGGGAAACAGAAGTGATTGGACATGTTAACATAACCAGAAATAATATATATATTTTTTGTACATTGTCGAGAATCCTCTGCTGCCAACGAAAACCTGAAGGCTGGAAATTATGGGCATCACCGAAGAATGGGTTCCCTCATTTTGAGAATTTTTTTGACAGGGCCTTAACTGCTGCTGTCTTCAGTTGTCGTCTGTTCGTGGGCCTTTCTGTCTTTAGTTTTGTCTTTGGAAAGCAAAATATAGAAACTAATTAGAACACATGACTGATTTGCCCATTGCAGAATATTCCTACCCTTCAAAAGCTCCTGGGTTGCTTTCACATTATCATTTTGGTTCATTGTCTGTGTGACCCGGAGCTACTGGAAGCCATACATGCTCGTGGATCATACTGCCTCCGCCCTATTCTATAGATGATGCCGCCTCCAAACTCTTCTCTTCCCATCAT
The DNA here is from genome assembly GCA_030220025.1 of Chelon auratus. Lineage (NCBI taxonomy): Eukaryota > Metazoa > Chordata > Actinopteri > Mugiliformes > Mugilidae > Chelon > Chelon auratus. The sequence continues at coordinate 13,565 of JASGAT010396718.1, forward strand.
TCTGGCACAGTGTTGATCTGACTTTCCTTCCATCTAAATAATGCTGGGCAGCAGAAAACCACTCTGGCTCATAACATGTTTTTGACAAAGTCTAATGCATTCTTTCTATTCTCGAGGCTTATGAATGGTTTATACCTTGCGGTGAACCCTCTGTACTGACTCGCGTGAAGTCTTCTTTTTATAGCAAGCTTGGATAATGATATATCTACCTCCTAGAGGGTGTCCTTCACTTGTCTGGATGTTGTGGAGGGGATGTTCTTTACCAGGAAGAGGATCCTAAGATCCTCTGGGCCTTTTTATATATCGGAGTTATCGGTCTGTTGTTATTTTCTCAGGATATATCAAGCTGTTGATTTCACTCCTAATGTTCAAGCTATTTCAGATGCATTTGTTTTGTTTTGGATGTGAATACTCAGTATTGATTTGACCATTACATAAGTGCACCTAATTATGTTTCTTTAAGATAACAGAAATGTTGTAGTTTGATGTTTAGTAGGATTGTATTGGGACTGGTTTAAAAAAAAAAAAAAAGAAGAAGAAGCTAATTATACTCCACACGAGTGATGCCTTTAAGTGTCTTTACTCATTTAACTGTAATTCATTTCACAGCGGGTGGGTTAGAATGGATGGAGGCCACATGTAAAGGTTGTCCTGGTACTGGTCATGGGCGATTCATGGAATTGACCATTGTATTGATCATCCTGAAGAGCCTGGGGTCTTGGTGACCTGTGGGATTGCTTATTTCACTCTGACTGCTGGCACCTTTAAACTGTTGATACGTTCCTGGGCAGAAACCAATCATCTATCTCTTTGTTCTACGGCACAGTTTTCCAAAGCTGTTTTCTTCAAGATAGAGTTGTTATATTTGAGGCGCCAGAGGAGATCTCTGCTTCGAGCACAATCATCCCCTCCTTTTGTCCTGATGTCAAACTCCGTGATGCACTGTAATGAGCCCTGCTACTCAGCTTTGGCCGGGCTGAATTAGATATTGACAAAGAAGTCAGTCTTGACAAGTATGCTTCCTAGTGGCTGACACGAAAAGAAAATATCAAAATAGTGCTTCCCACATAGCTAAAGCATAAGAATGTGAAAACAGGATAATGCTCTTAGTCAAGGCATACGGGTAAATACTTTTTAGTAACAACGATACATTCTCCTCACCTATAAAAGAAAAATCTTCAGTGCTTGCACATGCTGGATATTTTAAGCTGTGATACAAGCTTTTCGTTCAGAACCCAGTGAACAACAGTCGGATAACTTTTTTTTTTTTTTTGTCACTATATGAATGAGTCTTTTTATTTAGAATGCACATTGAAAAGAAGCACCTTTTGATCTAATTTTATTCCTAAAGGTTTTTTATCTACAGCACCGTGCAAATGTTTCAGCCACTTTAAAGATGCAGTGCAGAACGTTTATCGCCCTCGTCTGGCAGTGAGAGAAATTACACAAACACTGTAAATACGTGCATATGACTGTAAGCTCTGCAAAGACCTGCAAAGTGTTGAGAAATAGTTACCAAAACACTGAGAAATGTGCACAATGTATCTGTTCTGATCAATTTTATAGATGCCAGCCTGTTAATGAGTAGTAAAATGACATCTGTGCCCTCAGTCCCTTCTTCAAAACAAAGCCACACTGGGTTTGTCCTTGGCGTTGATTGTCTTTCTGTTTAGACTGTAATCCTTCCTCTAGACACTATCCTTCATCTGAACAGCAAATTGCTTTTTTTTTTTTTTGTCTGTTTATTATCTGGAGCTTCAGAAACTTTTCTTGGATGCCTTCTGGGGGTTTTCCTCCATACGTTCCACCTCGCTCCTTGTTGCTCCCCCTTCGTCACTACGATTGCCGGCAACATAATCACTGCCGGTACACAAAATTTCCGCGCCGTAGCTTTAATCAAACATTCCCGACAGTAAACTCCTGTTTTTCTGCAAGACACTTTTCTGTCACGAGTTACTAAAACTATTTTCCTCTGGCACATCCTGCTCAGCATAGCAGTTTCAATCAGTCAGATGATTAAGATCGGAAGAGAAGAGAGGGAGCCAAAAAAACAACAACTATCCCATCATGTTTATAACCCCACTGTACTGCGAAATACACAGAGATTTATCTGGCACTGATAAACTTAATCAGCATTGTGTGAACTTGTTTTGTAAGGGCTAGTGTGCAATGTTCATTTATGTGTATAAGTCCTAAGCTCCTGCTTTTAATTATTAAATATCATCACACAATACCAGTCGTGTCATGGGTACCAATTCAGTGCTGCAGTGACGACCCCAGACATGAAGCCAGACTCATAAAGAAGAACAAAAAGTCGGTTAGCGTTTTTTTGTGTGTGTGTTCAAATGGCAACATTTTAAGTTGGTTTTAAGAGAATTGGTGGATGTCATCAAAAAACTGGAAATAGACCTCTTCCAAACAACTAAAGAGCGTTAAGAGTACTTTACACAACAGCTTACGCTGCACATTTACACACACAGCTGACACTCGGTGACATCAAATATTGAGACGCTGACCATTATCCTCTCTGCCGTAAAGGGTTGACTGGATTCTTTCTGTACAAGCTGAGTGCTTGCCCTAAGTGGAAATTTATTTAAGTTCCCCCACCACCCCCGTAAATAGACGTTTCAGGCTGTCATTGTTATCACATTGTACTCCTACATGATAGTGCAAATGGATGGGATTCCGGAAGAGAAATAATCCTAAAGTAAATCTGGTCCTAATCCCCTGAAATGTCTGGAAAGGAATCACAGATAAGCGGTAGCCATAAAGGAAAGTAGATAAGGGCTATATCTAAAAAGACAGCAACAAGCCCTTTATCAGAGGTATTATAAAACTAAAATGTCCCCTTATCGGTTATGCACTGTTTAATGACACTCAGAGCAAGGTGAACAAAGACAAAAAAAACAAAAGAATACGAGTCGAGAGTCATTCCTGGGAAGGAAGAGAGCCTGACTGTGTGTTTGTCTTTGAGGGTATTGATGTAAACTCAGGACTAAGTAGCTATTAGTAACAAGATGACGTAAGAGAAAAGGCACTTACAGTGAATTGAGAAGAACACGAACAGAAAAAAAAAGTGATTAAATGTGAGAAGGTTGTTAATCCCTGTAGTGTCCGGGCTTTTCAGCTCCAGCTATAGGGAACACGAGTCAAGTACGACATGTGCAGCGAGCTCTCGGCTAATGTGACAGTGCCGTCGCCGTGAAGGAAGTCCATTAGAAGAGTATGAGGCAAACATGAATCCAAATGAACGTAAATGCACTCGCAGAAACAGAAAAACAACTCTTGTGTCGATGGATAATATTCTCATCACACACTCGCAGGAGACGGCTAATTTTATCTTGTATGGTAACAAAAAATATAAAAGCACAATCTAAATCTGTGTTTGGCTGCAAGATGGAAATTTCCCTTTAGCGTTTGGTTATGTGCAAGTCCTTGAAAGATACAGTTAATGGGGCATCTTACACCACATGAGCGTTTTCAATCTCTGGAATCGAAATATCGTTGTAGAGGTGAATGGATACCTCTGACAGCATCTTCACAAACACTTTAAGCTTTGCAAAAGTATTTTAGTGTGTTTGCAGCACTTTCCTACCCAACTTAATCATCCTACAGAGGTGTTTTTATTATTGCGTCCACTCTTCCTTAGAAAAATTTCACTCGATTCCTCGCAGCTCCTGCTGAGAGACTTGTCTGGTGCAGTTCCATATCTTCGTATGCCTCACTTGGCTTCGCTCTCCGTGGACGTGTCGGTGCTAATTAGCCGAACAACATCCGAAGATAAAAAGCTGTCGCTGGTTACTTTTAAAACATCTAATAGGCTGAAAGTGTAACCGTGGCACTGCGATCCACAGCGTCGGCGAGTTTTTGTTTGATATGGATTGTGATAATCAAGCTGTCAGCCTCTTGACAGATGGCTGAAAGAGTGGTTACAGGTTCAGTGAAGTACCCGTTACTGAAGTGTGTGTGATCAGAGAGCGGGGGAAAGTGGAGTGTGAAATCACCACATACACAAACACAATAACACACCACATCCTCGCTTTATCCTCTCTCTCCCTTTGACCCCTCTATTCTTGCTCATTCTCTGTCTCTCTCTGCTGGTGGCTGATTAATATTGGATGGGAAAGCTGTCATTATTTTCCCTACCGGGGAAAGAGATTACAAGGTTCCATATACCAATATAATTCTTTCTCTGTAAAGGTGCACATCTCCATCCTGCTCCACGGTAACGCTGATACTATGGTAGAACTCGTGCTGTCTAATCGGAGCAACTTGACAAGAGAAATGTTTTCTCAGCGGGGGTCTCGCCGCGTTTTCCCCAGCACTCCGAACGTTGTTGTCTGCCTCCAGCTCCTCCGCTCGTCGGCTGTAGTACTCCCACAACAGGGAGGAATCACAACAACAGATTTATGGGTGCCCCGGAGGTCCCGACATCCTGTTGGATCACCTGATTGCCTGTGGTTTCAATATCGCATTATAGGGGGATTACAAGTTCAGGGAAGGTTTTGATCATGTGGCAGATCAAATAATTATTTGCTCATGACATTATCCCTCTCAAGATGGTCTCTTGCTTATTACCGTTTATGAACTCTTTATGGTTGTGTTGACACTCATGATGGTGGTTTGTGTTTAAAATACTGACGTGCATTTTTCTGTGTAGCTGACTTTTTGCATGTTTGTCCCAGTACTGAAAAATTAAGCTAATTTACCAGCTAGTGCCAAAAAACTGTAGTTCCTCGAATGGCCACTTGAGGGTGGCTCCAAAAGATTTGACGACATACAGTACCAATCAGCCACAACATAATGACCACTGACGGTAGATGTAAATAACATCCTGTGACAAGACAATGTTCTGCTGGGAAACTTTTGGACCTGGCATTTCTGTGGATGTTACTTAGACACCCATCTAGACCACCTAGACCAGATCAGGCACCCACCCCCACCCCACAGCAATGACACTCCTTGATTGCAGCACCCATCCCCAGCAGGATGCAGTCTGACACAGACACACACACAAAATCTGTTTAGGAAAAACAGCACAAGGTGTTGACCTGGCCTCCAAATTTACTAGATCCCAAACTGATCAAGTATCTGTGGGATGATCCACAGGGGTCCCTCCTCTCAACTCATATTAGCCAAAGGCCCCCAGCAACACTATCCTGTTACCAGACACCACAGGACACCCTAAATTTTGGAGGCACAAGGGAAACCTACAAAACATTAGGATGAATGTTATGCCTGATCGGTGTATATATAGCCAGTAGATTCGGCTAAGGGCCAGAATGGTTGGAAAATCGCAGTCTGTCCTTGCTGACTCGTATGTGGAATAATCTGGATCCTTTTCTCCTGAATTATGTAGCCAGATTTAATTTGCATGCTTCATCCTGCCTCGCTTTCTATCTATAGCTCAAATAAAGTTATATAACTCCGCAATTCTTTTCCAAAGCAAAAAAAGAAAATGCTTCATCATTGTGTCACGGCGCACTGGAGAGGCTCTTTATGAAAGTGCTGTCATTTGCTATAAAATATGTTGAACGTATGGATGAGGACAATAGATGGTGAAGAGGCTGACAGGTAAAAGAGGAGACGGCATAACTGAAGAGTAAAGCTGCTTTAGTTAAAGAAAAATAATACATCCCGGGATGACAGTCTTTGCTTTCACAAAGGACTGTCTTCTTTGTTGAGCCACTTTTGTTGTCCGCCTGTAGATTTGTCCCTTTGTTAAGTTTACACAATGTAGTCTGGCACAGAGATATTTGGAGCTCTTTCTCCAAATACACCTCAGATGTACGATTAAGACCGGAATGACCTGATCCTCTTTAACACTGTGCTCTTGAAACTTGTGTAAAACTGTGATTGTATAATGAAATATTGTTATTCTATCAAGGGGTTAGGGCAGATCAAACTTGAAACTGAAAGTAATGGTACTTCTTGACGTTTATCAGATCTTAAAGGAAAACCTACACCCGTCCTGCTTGCCTCCGCTTAATTATCTTTTAAATATGTGTGCATGCTCGTCCTCATGTTGAATACTGATAGTGCGCTTCTTCTGTTCTTCCCACATCTTTCCTGCACTCGTCTGCCCTCCTTTTCGTTGTCTTCTCTTCCTATCCCTTTGCGTCTCGTACTTTGAAGCCTTTTGGTAGCGGAACTATCGCCCGGCCACCCACCAGCTAGAAAAGTGTGCGTGACATGTTTGGAGTATTACGGTTTCTAGCAGGGAAATGCGTCAAAAAACATAAATTAGCAGCCGCAAGTCCTTTCTCTCGTTGTATTGTCTGTGAAAGAATTCATCATCACACCTTTAACTCTCTTCCTCCATCTCCTCCTCTGCTACTGACAGGTGTTTAAAAAAAAAAAAATAATGATTTGTAAGTGTTCTGCAAAGTGAGGTTAAAAGGCAAAGAAAGTTGATATTAGGGAGTTCATTGACAGTCATCTGCGATTCTGCGGTGAGATGCGAGCGGAAGAAGAAGAAGAAGAAGAAGGGCTGAGATAAGAGGGAGAGGCAATCTCAGAGGCGAATACATTAAAAGGCTGAAGTAGTCTGATGAAAGTTGTCGGGAGCGACGAAATACATAACAATGAACGGCTCGGCAGCTGCGGCCCTTTGTTCCGGTTATCATAACAGATTGATAAGCAGAAGCAAGGTGACTGTTAATGGTGTCGTTCGGCGCGGCGCTTAAATGCGAAGGATATCTTTTATTTCAGTGATAAAAGCACATATTCGCGCTGGAGTTGACCCTCTGCTGCAGCTTTGATTGAAATAAGAACATTTTGCATGCTCATTTTTGGTGAACGGCAGGCGCACCGGTGTAGGCTCAACAGTTTACAGAAGCCCTGTGACCGTTTGACTGCTAGAATCTGTCGGAGTGATGCATGAGAAAACTATATGAAAACAGATTCTAGGCTACACAAACACTCTAAACCTCTCTCGTCTCTCTCTCACTCCTTGTCTTGCACCTTGTTTGCTCAAGCACACATAATCCCCTGCATCAGTGTTCTCCTCTGATACTCACATAACACTCACGCACGTAGAAGGTTAACAGCAGTTGGTCTTTCTTGGGCAGCATGAGGTCAAATCAGCTTTAGAGGATTTAAGGAACAATTGCTAAACTAAGCCTTTGAGGAAAACACGACTTCTGCGCACAGACATGCATGAACCAGCTTCGTTTTTTAGTTGTTGGGGTTTTTTTTTTTGGCGTTTACCCCAAATGCTTCTAGTTGCTGTCATTCCTTCATATGGCCGTGTCTACTGCCTATACACTAAAAAGTTCAACGGCCCAAATATGCTGATACTTTAGGTGTATGTGTGTGTGTGTGCGCGTTCTGGCAGTCTAAACGTGCCGTGGAAATCTATATTTATATAGCCCTCTTTTGAGGTAGAAGGTGTCAAGGTCTTCCGTCTTCATGCTTCACAGGAGAGGAGGAATCAGCTGCTGGTCATGCTTTATATTGGGCATACCTATATAAAAATCATGCACGCACACCCACACACTGGACACAAATGCACCCAAATCCCAAACCTAGAATTTCTAACATGGTGTTAAATTTGCACAGCGTGTAGGTAGCAGCAGGAAGCCAGTAGCGGGATAGGTAGGCAGACGCACCATTGGAACAATCCATTTGACACTGAGAGAGGTTCTGTACGCACACAGAGTGTGAGCCGTGCAGAAAGATTCAAATCTCCCCCCGTACGCCACCGAAAAATAAATAAAAATACACAAAGATCCGTCGAAAAGCGGCACAATGGAAGGGCCTGTGACGCCAGCAGATTTCTAGCAGTCACAAAATGATACTGCATGTTCTGTTCAGCAGCGGTGGAAGCGTCTGCCCTGCAAAATGTTGCATCCTGTAGTTTTTTTTTTTCTTTTTCAAATCACAAAACATGTTTGATTCTTCTTCTTTGATGCAGAAGCTCTATGTGTACTTCAACTTGCCCGTGCTGCGTCTGATCTACATCTACATGTATATTTATGTGTTCCAGTGTTAAATAATGCATGCCGTATATTTATGACGGTTTATAGCCCACACATCTGTTTGCACAAGCACAAGGTCGGGAAGAGAAATGATGCGTTAATCGTCAAGGGGTTCAACGTGAAACATTGGTTAATATTAGCTTTCTGGTATTTTTTACCCGCTGTCGTCTGGATGGATTTCCTTTTTTTTTTTTCTCTCTCTCTCTCTTGGGATTTTCTTCTGACAAAAATCTTTTGTTCTATTCAAGGATACGGACGAAATGACCAGAATGAAAGTTACAGACTATCAACAGACGCCGGCTTTATTAAAGCTGAGATAAACAGGCAGTGTTCTCAGGTAATGAATCTGGGCAGCCTGGCGGAAATGTTGTCTCATGATATGTTCATTTCACGAGGCCCTTTTTTGTGTAGTGATGATGTTCCTGAAAGTAATATTTCTCGCGTTGTTTCTTTGAAGTGTGTGAATCAGTTATTATGATTCTGATTTAATCATCTTCTGTAACAGTCCTGTGAAGGGTCACGGGGCTGGGG
>JASGAT010396720.1:0-13372 GCA_030220025.1 Chelon auratus
ATTCACCGTAGTCCTCTGATTCTGACACCCCAGGACAGGACGCCATGTTGATAACCGGTGATAACGGTAGCCTCATATTCTCTCTGTGGTGTTTTGCCTCCAGGTAACCGCCACCTTCACGCAGTCGTGACATAGGCCGTAAAACGGATTAGCTTTAGTAGCTATGACAGCTGTTGCCACGGAGACCGTTTATTTTCAAAATAGCGTTTATGTGCTTTTATGTTTGAAAAAGCAATTTCTAAACCACCACTTCAACCTAAAACTTTGGAGAACTAAGTTCAACCTTGATTTCTGAGAAGACGCTCAACGTGACGACCAAAAATGGACCCGCTAAGTTCAAGCCATCATGCTGACCATGTGACTAATGTAAATATCAGGAAATTAAAGTAGCTTAGAACAAAATATTTCATTACTGCCTATTCCTGGCGAAGCAGCTAGCTAGCCAGCAGTGTTATACTACTTGATACTTAGTAGCTTCTTATGTTTTATTTTATTTTATTTATTTTAGCAGCTACTGCTTCACAGCTTCAACATAATGTATCGTAAGACAGGACTTCTCCTCTTGGAGCTTTTATAGAGCAGAAATAAACTAATGGCAGTAATGAGCAAAAGAAGATTTTGACAGCTTTCTCAGTGAGAGCAGCTCACGCATTTCCATGTGAAACAGTCTACCAAGCCGTTTCATGCTAGCTTTTAAAATTAGTTTTCCTTTGTCCAGTTTTCTGTTTGTTTGTGCCTGTGGTTTAAAACATATTTTATGTTCTTATGAAGCATGTTCAGTATTGCGTTTATTTTAAATGTGCTGCATTTGTCTTTTTGTGGCTGTCATTACACCTGCCCAAGGACTGCACTGTAGAATTATTTCTATTGGGCAGAATTGCCTTATCCCAACTTTGTGGTCCCTACGCATGTATCCCACACTACTGCATCAGTAGTCCTTTACAACCTGTTCATCTCTGTCTCAGAGACAGAGGCAGCAGGAGAGCGGCTCCAGAGACCCTGAAGGGCCTCCACAAAGAAGACTCCTCCCCCAGCCCTCCACCTCTGGTCTACGTAATAGGCGGGTAAGTAATCAAAATGTATAGACAAGTGTTAGTTTTCACCATCTTTTTGTTTTTCTGTTGGTCAGAATTGTTCTATCCCAGCACTGTTGTCCCCACACATGTATCCCACACCACTTCATCTCTCTCACAGAGACAGAGGGAGCAGGAGAGCAGCTCCAGGCTCAGTGTGAGCACTGCTGGCTCCACAAAGTGCAGCCCCAGTCCCCAGCCCTCCTCCTCTGGCCTACACACCAGGCGGATGGTGGTGAGCAATCCAGATGTATACGTGTTGGTTTTCACCCTCTTTTGTTTTTACTGTTGGGCAGAGCCATTTTATCCCAGCTCCATGGTCACAACACATGTTTCCCACACCACTTTATCATTAGTCCTTTATATTCAACCTGTTCATCTCTCTCACAGAGACGGAGGGAGCAGGAGAGCAGCTCCAGAGACCCCGAGGGGCCTCCACAAAGAAGACTCCGAGTGAGTGCTTCTGACCCCACAGAGCGGAGACCCAGCCCCCAGCCCTCCACCTCTGGTCTACAAAATAGGCGGGTAAGTAATTACGATGTATAGACAAGTGTTAGTTTTCACCATGTTTTTGTTTTTCTGTTGGGCAGAATCGTTCTATCCCAGCACTGTTGTCTCTACACATGTATCCCACACCACTCCATCAGTAGTCCATCTACATTTGACCTGTTCATCTCTCTTACAGAGACGGAGGGAGCAGGAGAGCAGCTCCAGGGACCCAGAAGAGCCTCCAGAGAGAAGACTCCGTGTGAGCACTTCTGGCCCCACAGAGTGGATCTCCACCATCCCCCAGCCCTCCACCTCTGGCCTACAATCCAGGCAGATGGTGGTGAGCAATCCAGATGTATAGACGTTGGTTTTCACCATTTATTTGTTTCTCTTTGGGCTGAGCCCCAGCCTTCCACCTTTGCGGTTGAGAGTATTCCAGATGTGTTCGTTTTCACTGTCTTTTCGTTTCGTTCTTGAGCACTACGATTCTATCCCCACTCCAAGGTCCCCACATATGTATCCTACACTATTCCATCAGTTTCCTTCTCCTCCTCTTTCTGTGTGTCAAAAGGTCCAGTTTCACGCAGACGTTTGGCCTGGCCCCCCTGGTCTGCCACTCGCTGCTTTTAATGCAGTGGCGGACATGTTGATGGCATGGTTGACTGACTCTCCATACAACGTGGAGATGTGAGCTTCGCGCAGGAAACAGGCCAGATGCTGAGCTCCACAGCTGGACCAGCCAGCAGCTGTCACAGTACCACACACAAACACACATACACACACACACACACACATACACACAGACTGTCTTTGTGAGGACCTTAATTGATATACTGCATTCTCTAGCCCCTTCTTCTGAATTTAACCTTCATTAACTATATGCCCAGTCCTAATCCTAACCCAAATATAAATCTACCATTCACCCAAAAAACTACCTCAGTTTCATAAAACAGCTCCACTCCCCTGACCTATAACCTGCTCCTCACAAAGATAGTTGTACAGTTAATTGATGTCTAAACCTTTCTTCCAACCTTTGGTGTTCATTCTATCTTCTTAATTTCTTCTTCTAAAAAAATCTGGTATTTAGTTTAAGTAGTGAACTTTCACGTTATGACTTTTTATTTTTTAGATAGGTTTTAACTCTTTAACACCTTCTTCTTCATCTCCTCTTTTTAGTAAGTAGTTCACTTTCTAGTTATTAGATCTTAGTTTGTAGGTAAACTTAACTCTTTAACACTTTCTTCCTCATCTCCTTAAAAAAACAAAAACAACAAAAAAATCTTTTTAGTAAGTAGTTCCCTTTCTAGTTTTTATTAGCTCTTAGCTAGTAGGTAAATTAAACTCTTAACACTTTCTTCTTCATCTCTTTAAAAAAAAAACAAAAAAAACAAAAAAACAAAAACAATCTTTTTAGTAAATAGTCCACTTTTTAGTTTTTTTATTAGTTCTTAGCTTGTAGATAAATTAAACTCAAACACCTTCTTCTTCACCAAAAATAATAGGTTGTTAACTTACAAAAAATCTCTAAATTGAAATGTAGTTTGTAGTTTTTCTCTTTTTGGTCAGTAAATAAGTATTATAAGCTTTACACGTTAATGTTAAAATTAAATGAAAAACGTAAGGGTATATAATCACACATTCAAAATGTTTATTTAAAATACACAGAAAAATAAATGTAAAATTGGCGTCTACTTTTAATTTAAAGAGGAAATTTCGGTTAATTTATTTAAAGTATTTAGAGTTTTTCTGTCAGTAAAGATTTTCTTTTGAATCCAAATTTGAATTTGTTCTTGACGGCTATAAGAGCTTTGGGAGGGTCTGCTGACAGTATTCTATTCCAACTGGCTTTTCCTACAGTTCATGTGTCAGTATAATGACATATTTCTACTCTTCCTTGTATCCCATGTTTTTTTTTATCTAGTGCCTTCATACATTCAGTATACACCGATCAGGCATAACATTATGACCACCTTCCTAATATTGTGTAGGTCTCCCTTGTACTTTCAAAACAATTGCGACTCATCAGAGAATGGACATGGGCCTTCTGAGAGTGTCCTGTGGTGTCTGGCTACAGAATGTTGTTAGTGGGGGCCTTTGGGTCCTATGGGTTGAGGGGAGGGGCCTCTGTGGATCATCCTACAGATACTGTACTTGATCAGTTTGGCATCTAGGGAATGTCTAAGTAACATCCACACTATTGCCAGGTCCAAACATTTCTCAGCAGAACATTGCATTATCACAAGATGGTCAATGTTATTTACATCTCCCGTCAGTGGTTTTAATGTTATGTCTGATCAGTGTATTAATGGACGGTTACAGTGATTTCAGCCACTAGAGGGGAGCAGTATACTGCTTTTAGATTCAAGATTCAAGTCAAGATTCAAAGTGTGTTAGATGCTCTCATACCATGCAACTGGTCAAGATGCTCTGAACGATTCAGCTGTAGAAGTTGGTGAGGTTCTTTGGCGACATGCCGAGCTTCCTCAGCCTCCTCAGGAAGTACAGCCTTCTTAATCAGTTGTGCTCTGGTTGGCATTAATGCCATGCCATCATTTGCAACTGCCAAAAATATTTTGTAAGCTTAAAATCTCTGCAATTGTAATTTTGTTACTGAGTTTTCCTTCTTCACAGCTGCAGCTCTCTTTTTACAGCAGTCCTTCAGTTTATTTTTAGTTAGACTTTAAAATTTGTCACTATTGTCCCAGTTCATTAGTATGTTTTCCAGGTATGACATTTTGTAAGTGCCGATCTGAAAACTGCTGCACATATGATTGTGAAAATATTCTAAAGCCTTGAAACTTAAATTTTGAGGGTGTGAAACATTATTTTGACTCTGTTCAGTCTTTGCATTAACATCGGTTCTGTGAAACGTGTCCTGCTTCCTTGATCCCAGCGTTTTTCTCTGACTTAGGGAACACTAGCAAAAATGACATGACTCTTAAAGCGGAACAACCATTTTTTACAACCCAACCTGGCACAAAATACGCATAGAAACGCAGCCTCTAAATAATGCAACGAGCTCCTCTTCCGTATGCTCTGGCTCAGAACAGTAAGGACGTCCATCATAAACAAAGTTGTCGTCCACAACCTTGGAATCGGAAAAATATTCAGCCATGTTGCAAAAAACTAGCAGTAGCAACTTACAGGTAAACAAGCTGACCGTTGCGTGTTCACGAGGCGCTCAGAGATGACATCATCCAGGTCAGAAGTTAGAAGGTCAATCTACAGACCCCGGATGATGATAACAGCTAACTCCGGACTCAACGGGGAATAGCAGTAGCGTATCATAACATAATATTGGTGAAATTAACAAGTTTTGTAGCAGATAATGCGTTATTTAGAGGCTGCGTTTCGGTGCCCCAGTCACTCCCACTATATGGATATACGCGGATCTAAATATCTTCCGAAGGACTCCAAATGACACCAAAGTTATATGGGTAAGTAAATGATAATATTTTATGCCAGAAATAAGGTCCAGGTTGTAAAAAATGGTAGTTCCCCTTTAAGACCACGACTTTGTGTTGAAAAGTGGGTGTTCTAAAGTCACCTCTGAAAGATCAGTTCACATACACCGATCAGCCACAACATTAAAACCACTTACAGGAGTAAATAACATCAACCATCTTGTGACAATCCAATGTTCTGCTGGGAAACTTTTGGACCTGGCATTCATGAGGATTTTACTTAGATATGTACCACCCACCTAGACCAGACCAGGCAACCCCACCCCAAAGCAAAAAAAACACGAAGAACAGCATGTTGACCTGGCCTCCAAATTCAGTAGATCCCAAACTGATCAAGTATCTGTGAGATGATCCACAGAGGCCCCTCCCCTCAACACATAGGTCCAAAAGGCCCCTACTAACAACATTCTGTTGCCAGACACCACAGGACACCTTCAGAAGGCCCATGTCCATTCTCTGATGAGTCACAACTGTTCTGGAGGCACAAGGGAGACCTACACAATATTAGGTCATAATGTTATGCCTGATCTGTGTAAGTGCAAATGTACAACAACCAAAAAACTTCCTTTAAAACTTTAAAAGTTTAAAGGTTTCATATGTGCAGTAGTTTTCAGATCACAATGTTTAAAATGTTTCTTGCTGGCAAACAAACTAACAAACCACAAGAACAGTAAGTAAAGAAAGCTGCAGATGGGAAGTAGTAAATTATATATCAATATAAAATACTACTTTTGGAATTATTTACAGACTTTCCACACATTATGTCAGTCTTTGAAAACTTTTTTTTCAATTACATCCTAAGTTTTCAAATGGAAATGTGTCTGTGGAGGTTCTCAGTCATCCAGTCCATGGTATATCCAGAAATGCTAAAGAAAGGCCACTGAACTTGTAGGGTCTCTTGAAGATGATTGACTACTCATCCAAGTAGTTTCTTCAGTACTAAAGAACTGATAGTGATTCTGGTTTTAAATAGGTACATCTGTGAGTGTTACTCATCAGAAATGCACATGACTATTTAAGCCTCAACTCACTCCCCACCAGTCCCTTATGACTGAAGAGACTATATGGATTAAGTGGTGAAATGTCTTCAAAGCCAGTTACCTGTCTTTAGCGTTTTTGGATATTTCAAATGGATGTTTCATTGTTTCAAAACATTTATTGCATCTTATGGCATGAATTCATGAAGTCTTCTGAGCGATTGTGGCTGAAACCAGTTGAATACATTTTAATACATTTAAACCGTTTAGATTCCGTAAAATCATTCATTGGTATATAAGTATATGCAAGACAAATGACTAATGCAGCATATAAAAATCCAAAAGTTTATCCAAAAAAAAAAGAAAAGAAAAAAGGCAACTGGACATGTAGAGTTTTAGAGAAGACGTGTCACCACTCATCCAAGTAGCTTCTTCAGTTCTAAGGGCTGGTGAGAGGTTTGAGGTTTATCACTGTCCTCTTCCCTATGAATGGTTCTCTAACGCCCCTTGTCAGTCAGAGGCTCCAGCCTCAAGGTGTGAGTTGTGGGGTTGAAACTTCTTGGGGACAGAAGTTAAAACTGTATTGTAAATTGATTGCAGATTAAATCTCAGTTCACCTCCTCTGTTTAGTGAAGGTTTTTCCAGTCTGACATAGATGGCTCCCTTTACTCCTCTTCCAAACTATTGGTCTTCTCTGGCTAAGATTTGGACGTTGTTATCTTCAAAGGAGTGTTCTTTGTCCCTCAGGTGTATGTAGCGTTTCCTGATGAGCTGGCTCTCCTGTGGTGGTACATACATTTGTGAATGGGTTGTTTGTTTTCCCCAAGTCCAGTCAGCTTTTTAAACACTTTTTGGATATACCATGATCTGGATGACCGAGAACCTTCACAGATAAATCTAAGAGTTTGAAAACATTGGAGTCTGAACTGTAGGAAACATGTTTGGATGGAACATTGTCAGAGGGTTAGGGTTAGGGAGGGACAGACCCTCTTAAAGACTTCTACTGTCAAGTGTTCAACACAAGCCAACTTGTTACAATGCAACATAAAAATTTAGGTGGAACATTGAATAGATTAGTAGTAGTATTAGTAGTAGTGGTTAATATTATTTGAAATAACTTGACACTACAGAAGTTGCAATAGCTATATAACGTATGTGTTGCCTGTATCCAAAACATGCTGGGCTCAGTTTGTTAAGATGTGTGCACGTTATTTGATCTGTTGTCGGTTGACATGCACACCAGATGTGTTTCTGCAAAGCCCCAGGCAGAAAGAACTTCCTCCAGCCCATTTATAATGATTTCTCAGACGTGTGTTCTAATGTCAAATGATTTATAGCCTTACCAATTCCCTTACAATTCCTTACACACCCTTTTTTGGTACGGATTTTTCCACCTTAAGGCTCCAAACTAACTTTTTTTTTTCAATGCACCTTGAAATACTTAATAAATAAATAGAACAAATAGAATTAACTTACAGCAAAATCTATGTAGGGTTTTATTTGAAATTCATTTGATATGGTCAATAGCATTTCTGTCATTACAGTACTTAACAAATATCCACACATAGAAGTATTTGGCTAGTACAAAAAACAACTTTATTCTTCAAGCGGCTCTAGTGTGTCATGTTTAACCTGTTGTGTCTCAGCAGATATTTTGTTTGATCAAACATGTTTTATCAAACAAAATATATTGAACAAAATTTCTGACATTGACGCACAGGTCTCCTCTGATTGGTTACCCTAAACAAGAGGAAACTGATGAATTGGCATACTTCAGTGTCATCATAGCTTTGGTTTTAATCCTGCTATGCTGTTTACCAGACTGGTTTTCCACCAGTTTTTCAACATGAAAAAAATGAATTCTAATTTGCAGGTTGCACACAGGAGACTAGTGCTAAAAAATGTTTGCTCTGTTTCAAAAAATGGTGCTGGCTCTGTGTTAAGATGCTTCATTTGTTTTGGTTGTGCGTCAGGTTATTGACGCGCAGATTAAAGCAATTTATTTATTTATTTTTTAATCCTGGATTCTGATTACAGTTCACAGTGAATGTACATTCCTTTCAGGTGATGTTTCGGGCAGAGAGACTATTTTCTCCTCTGCTGTAACAGATGCATTTTGTGTATATGTCCTTCAGTGCAAGTCTACAGTCAGGTCCATAAATATTGGGACATCGACACAATTCTAATTTTTTTGGCTCTTTATGTGTGTGTGTGTGTGTGTGTGTGTGTGTGTGTGTGTATATATATATATAAACTTATTTAAATGGAACTTTCCCAAGTTCCCAAGTTGAGCAACACGTTTTGTCTCGCATTGTCTGTGTCGTTTCACGTCGTATTCACCTCCGTGTGAAACTGAAAAATGACTCAAGAAAACTTCACAGCAAACTTTACCAGACTCGCCTTGCACTGGTTTCACCCAGGGATAGATAGTTTCCCAGTCTTTATTATAGCTGCATTTCCTCTTCTTAGTCGTACGGGTTGTGCTTCCCTCCATGTCTCGCGCTGCATGCCATTCTGATCTGATTTGCATTGTTTGTTGTTGGTGACATCTGGTCACCCTAGTTGTAATTCCTACACCGTTCACCTGATTTGGATGTAAATATCCTCAAATTAAAGCTGAAAGTCTGCAGTTAAAGCACATCTTGTTCATTTCATTTCAAATCCATTGTGGTGGTGTATAGAGCCAAAAAGATTGTGTCGATGTCCCAATATTTATGGACCTGACTGTATATGCTGAGTAAGCAGCAATGCTAACAGGGAAACTGATTTTTATCTAGTGAAGCTGACGAGGAAGTAGCCACACAGAGGGGAGGCCCCACAGAGTAGTGGTTAGAGAAGCAGCACTGGGACTGTAAGGTCACATTTTTGCATCCCCCTGAAGTGCCTTTGCTAAGCAGCCAAACGTGTGTACTGAAATGCTAATCAACAGCAGTTTTTTTAGTAAGGCTACAGTGGTTATTCTTAGATTGTCATGTGATGTAATACTTGAAAAGAAAACACTGAATTGTTTTTTAGCTACGTAAAAACATTGTTAATTTTTTCACAGGAAAAGTGACCCTATTTTTATTCAGGAACTAAGCACATCTATCCATGTAAATTTAGGAAATCAAGAATATAATAGATTTTAATAGAGATGTACCTAATATAATTTTAAAGTGTATGCACTGTATAACTGAAATGTTGCATGTATTTTGAGACATAGTGCCTGGTGTGTTAAAGTTACAGCAGAGATCCACCAGCTAGGTTCCAGAGACCATGTACTACGTACAGGAAGGAGCTTATGCTGCTGGACCAGATGTAATAAAAACAGCCGAGTGAAACATATGACATAACATATGATATATGAAATCATATGTTAAAGTTAATTTGGCCAGCTAACTAGCATTATTGTTACGTGTTTGAGAAGTGAAATAAAACATGAAAATGTAGGTTTGTCTTAATTATAGAGCCACAGAGTAAGCCATATAGCATTGTGTAACTAGTTTTTGGGAACGCAAAGGGAAGTGAATTGATGATGATTTAAAAAATAATGCCATAACTTCATAAAGTGCATCAAACAGAATAAGAAAGAACTCTTTAAAGATCTTATGATGAAAATGTATGTTCTATAATAAGTGTCACTCATCATAAATACAAGTATCTGTGTTATAGCATACGTAGATGACATAGACAACCTTTTGCAGGGAATACCCCCATCCAACCTTTAATAATGATCATGGCCAGTGACTCTAATTTGCATCTGTTTGAATGATGACCTAGGAAAAGTGCAGAATCTAAAATGTTTTGACTCCATCTTACATGTCAGAGCTTTGTCACAGCCTCTGCACCCCCACTGGTTTTGCAGTGGCATTGTAAGTGGAGGTTGATGCTTGCACCTTTAAACTGATAAATGTTTTCAAGCCCAAGGTAAAAGGTACACATTGAGAGGCCTCAGACGTCACCACTGTCTTGCTGCTAAAGCTCACCGTTCTGTCTTTATTTGCCTTTTTATGTAAACCTTAAATTTTTTGAGCTCTGGTCATAACAGCTTCTTGTGTAAAATGTTTCTCAAACTTGGTGACTATTTCCAGGTTCACATAAAAATGGGTAAAGATTTTGGGCATTTTGGGACATTAAAATCTGACAGACGTGCACAGATTCAAAGAGCTCAGATGTTGACACCTTTAATCAAAGTTCAAGCCAGGCTTTCTTAGTTGTTGTTGGTGAGAAGAATGAAAACTTTGGCGGCACTAATATACGGTAGCTGAGAGAGCTCAACTTGGGAAAGCACATGCAAATGCAAGCAAATTCAGAAAATGCTTGAAATACTCACGGCACAATTGAAAACAGAAATGTGCTGCAGGAACTCAAAACTGTTTCCGCTCATTTCCAGTCATCAGCAGCAATCGTCAACAATTTCTTGCTGCTTCTTGCAGCGTGTTTTCGTGTTTGCAGGTGTTGTGAGTTTTGGCAACAGGTTTTGGCTTTTGGTTGTGTCGTGAGTTCATGCTGTATAACTCCAGAAAATGCATCATTCAGTTTGACACTTCAAAAGCATTTGCAGGTGGATTGCTGTCTGGCAGACACATTAGTGAGATAAGAAGAGAGGACAATAATTGAGAAACATTTCAACACCTGAGCATTTGTCTCAGTGTAATTATAATTGACTGACAGTTTCATACTTCCTGGTGCATTTTAGAGCCTCTTTGTGGCTATTTTTAGCTCATCTCTGCCGTTTTCATACAGCCTCTCTTTATTGTAACAGTTTTAACCATTAACTTGTCGTATGTTTTAATGTTGCAACAGTGAATTCTTTTACAGTAGGTTGTATTACATCTATTTCTAATGTAGACCTTCTTTTACTTTTAGTATTTTACTTGGTGTGTTTTAGTCTCACAGTCCTTATATAAGCATCCTGTGTATATCTCAACCACAGTTTATATTGAATTTAAACTAAGGTGCTTTATGAATAAAGTTGGGTTGGAAGATTTATTTCTTCTAAATTCTTCCAACTTTTCCTCCTCTTGTTGTCAGATGTGTTCAGATGGGCAGATTATAATTGTGCTTATTTTTGACACTTTTAAGCCAGACCATGTGTTCTTCCAAATGTCCTGCCTCTGATGTCCAGAATGTCTACTGCTTGTCTACTGCTCAGTCCTGCTAGAAAAGTTACTGAAAAGCACAGTTATCTTCTCTTTAATAATTTGTATCTAGTTTGCACTGTTTGTACTGTTTGCACTATTTTGTATTGCCTACATAGCCTTGCACACGCGCACTTTATGCTCAGTCACTTGTATTGTTCATAGTCCTGTGAGTTCATGTAGCTCCATGGTCCTGGAGGAACGTCCTCTCATCTCACTATGTACTGTACCTGCTATATGTGGTTAAAATGGCAATAAACTCTTAGACTTTGACTCTGGAATCAAAACCTCTGAAAAATGACACCAAGAAAAACATAAATATGTGTTAACCCACAAACTCACACTTGACGTGAGAAACACTTCTGCAACCAGAGTTTTTACAGCATGTATTCATTTTAAAAATTGCTCCTCACTGACCTTAAAACAGAGAGGAAGGACAGATCCCAAAGAGTTTCTGGAACATGCTTCACAAGGGGCACATTAACAAGTTGTTGTGCAAAATTTCTTTGAATTCACATGAGCAAGTGTCTTTATTGCAACAATCCCCTTGTATGCATATGGTTGGCTCTCAAAGACAAAATACCTGTAACAGATTTCCATCTGTTATACCCTGCAGAGAAAGACAGGTGTTGTAGGAATGTTGTTCGGCCCGTCTACCAGTGAAGCCGAAGTTGTTTTCCATGCCTGCATTTGTGCCTTTATCTTAGAAAGTTTCCTCATTTGCATATCAACATCAAACTGAGCCACAGTCCTGCTGGGGCAGAAGAGACACAAACTAAACTATAAAGGAACATCTAGAGATGTTAGAAATAAACAAATAGTGCAATGTGAGAATAATATGATAGGGTACATGTAAAATGTCCACATATATGTCTGTCTCTGTGTTAGCATCTGTGTTAGCCCTGCGATGGACTGGCGACCTGTCCAGGGTGTACCCCCGCCTCTCGCCCGATGACAGCTGGGATAGGCTCCAGCAGACCCCCGCGACCCTTAACAGGAATAAGTGGGTATAGAAGACGAATGAATGAATGAATAATCTAAAAATGTATTTACATATAAACATATGTAAAACATACTATAAACATATTATACATATATGTATAAACATATATTTGGTTTGTTTAGTACTTTTAAGTGCACTGCAAAAAAGGGGCGTCTGAAAACAAGATAAACACACTAAATCTGAGGGAAAAGGTAGTCAAAACAAGTGAAATTATCTGTCCATGCAGCAAGATAATTTCACTTGACAAGATTTCTTGAATTAAGATTGTTAAATTTGATTTAAGATTATAGTGTGAAGTTGAACACTTAAAAATAAGAAATTAACTAAAATTAAATTATCTAACACTTCTAAAAAAATGTTTTTTTTTATCTTGGTAAGAACCAAATAATTTGCAGTGTGTTCCACAAAATTCCTTTTGTTTTCCTTGATAGTTTTGATGTTTTTAGTATAAATCTACAATAGAGAAAATAACAAAGAAAACCCATTTAATGAGAGGGTGTGTCTGGCCTTTTGGCTGCTACAGGATGTTTTCTGGTAAGTGTCTAAAATATCTTGTTTCCTCATTCACATTTAGCTTCAGGTGTTAAAGATGTTAAAACAAGATAATCAGGATCTTGATCTGGACACCAGGGTTAACTAGTGTTATCTCTGTTGCATACGAGGAACATGTTTAGGTTTTTGGATTGACTTCTTGTTTAGCACATGGGCCTACGGAGAGGATAAATAGCATCAGTTTCAGCCTCCCTCAGCTCAGTTTCTAACCTCCAACCAGATCCTGCCACATGATGCTCTGCTCCAGACTCAGCGGCACACTGTGTGAGTACAAAATGGACCGAAGACAGAACCAGGAAGCTCACAACTTATTAACTAAATCCGTCCTGTATGTCGACATGTTTTTATAGACTTCTTGAAATTCTACTTCGAGCACTGAGCAAAATGTTTTGATTAGGTGACCCATTCACAAGGGAACCTGTTTTTTATAGAACTGCAGTACAGGTTGCAGAAATGTTTAATTTTACTTTTTTGCCAATATGACTTTCAGTGTCAAAGCAGGCGGTCTAAGAAATCTGTACTAGTTATTTTTTTGCTAACTACATTTGGAATATTTCCGTTTAATAAGTCATGGGTTGTTCCTGATGGAGAAAGCAGACCTCAAATGTAAACCTACTTATCAGTTCAAATCATAGACTGTACAAATATGTGTGTGTGTGTGTGTGTGTGTGTGTGTGTGTATATATATATATAT
>JASGAT010396722.1:0-20629 GCA_030220025.1 Chelon auratus
AGTCTGGGGACTGGCTGAGATTCAGTTTGAAGGATTTTATTCCTGATGGATGGCAGACAAAGACTCCCGGGAAACAACTGCGGATCTTCTTCTGTTTGTAATTCTTCCTGGAAATATTGGTGGATTCTCGCATCTGCGCCGCACGGTTTAATCTCTCACAGTCTGTACATTTCCAGTTGCGTCCCGATATCTTGGAAAAACGGCGATACAGTTCCTCATATTCACAGTTAAACACACCACCGTGTATCTTGTCTGTAATAAACTCTGTCTTCTAACTTCCTTTGGCTTCGAGCTCAGTCTTTAGATTGAATTTTTCTTATGGGGATGTCCTGATCAAGTTTTTCTGCCCCCTGATCCCATTTTAAGTAGAATTTCCTCCCCATTTTATCTTTCTTATATTCTCCTGGATGCAGCTGCATTCAGTCCAATAAAGAAACCTTTCTCTCAAAGTTAATGTAGTGTGGCGAGGGTAGCTCACACTTTGGCTCCAGAAATGGGAGATGATGCCTTGCAGGAATATTTTCTTTTAAATTGTGCAGCATTTACCCGAGCGTACTCCACGTATTCTGTGTTGAATGGAGGTGGTAGTACTCAATGACGATCACCTACTACCACCTCGCCAAACATCCGCATTGCAAGGTGGACACATTTAAAGTCTTCAGTATATACTATTTAGAGCGGATGTGCTGCTTTCTTTTGAGAAAAATGTTCTGGTAGTAGGCGCTAAATGTTAGCATTGAATGCCGATCAACTACTACCACCTCGCCAAACATCCACATTTCACAGTTTGCTCGTTATTGTCTAGCTGACTACGTTTTCCAAAGTACTTCCACACAGCAGACTTGTTCAGTCCCATGATTTTTGCCTCTCCTTCTTCAATTTTTGTCAGCTTTGATGGTAGCCTACCGCCAGTAAAACAGAAGAAGAAGTTTTGACGCTACAGGAGCATGGCTTTGGTTTATGGCAGACCTAAAACTAACGACTGCAAATACTGAACGTCGCCTGAAATGGAA
The DNA here is from genome assembly GCA_030220025.1 of Chelon auratus. NCBI lineage: Eukaryota > Metazoa > Chordata > Actinopteri > Mugiliformes > Mugilidae > Chelon > Chelon auratus. The sequence goes on from JASGAT010396722.1 coordinate 1,014, forward strand.
AGAGGATGATTCCTTTTCCTTTTGGAAACCTTGCAGTTGCAGAAAAACTGATCCGAGTGGGGCATCTTCACGTACAAGTGATCTTCACTTGAGCGCGGAAACCATGTTGCAGGAAGCCCTTTAGCACTTAGCGCTAACGTTTTAGAGAATCGGTGCATGTTGCTTCCACGCACACACTCGTTGCAGTGGTTTCAGTTTTGTCACCGCCGCACTCTTCACCCATTTTGTCTTCAGTTTGAGTTATAAAACTTCTTGATGGAGTCACCAGCAGCAGTCAGAGAAGCAGAGGAAACTTTTCATGGAGTGATGTAGAGGGCAGTTGGCATTTGAAAATAGAGATATTGCAGACTGTGCCAGACTCGCCACTCAGACCAGTCCCGCCATTCATCTGCTCCTCCGTACAGTGTTTTTCATTCAGCTGCTGTCAAGCGAGCGCGCCGGCCGTGCCTTTTTTCTCGAGTGAGTTTGCTCGACAGCCAGCCCATTGTCCGCCGCCGGCCCTCGGCGACAAAAGCGCGGGGTGACACCCACCGCACCGGCGCGCTCCATAAAGAGCTAAGCAGAAGGGGCTTGAAAAGGCTGGATTAGTTGAAAGGTTTTCGGGGCAGGCGCGGCGATGTCTCCTGCGGTTTCTGTGATTAAAAAGAAAGAAGAAAGGGGTCAGATATGGACGGACGTGTGCGTATTTCTCGTCCTCTTTATTTAATGAGAGGACGCTCTCAGCTGTTGCACCTTTACATAAGAGCAGGATAATGTGAGTGGTTTGCTGGATCACCGTCAATGGCGTGGTGGCATATTTAACAAGTTGTCGCTCATGTACGAGATTGTGATGTTCCACCTTTTGTTTGTAGTCATCTCAATTAGCTCATGAAAGGAACCTTCACAGTACACGGAAAAAAATTAAAAAACAGGAAGTAACAGATTTACCCCTTAAAATAAGCAAAATTATCTGTAAACGGGTGATTTTTTACTTTTTTAGCCTCAAAGAAAGGAGACTATGAACAAAACAGTTTATACAATAGCAAAATTTGTGACATTACAGCGAGTACTGCCATAGCTCTCTGCTGTATTTCATCTATAGGCACATTTTTTTTCTTGATTTGAAGGTTTTTTTACTTCTGTTAGATTTCATTTTTTTTGCAGTGTAACAGTTGACGTTGCAATCGTATGCATTACATTGAGATGCTGAGAACAATGCTTCAGCTGCAGTCATCCCGCAAGAGCATCACGTAGCCATGTCTGCTTATAGGCCGCTACGTCAGGAGGTGTGCTAGAAGAGACGAATCCATTGACATCTTTTCATCACACGGCTAGAATGGACGGCTCAAATCTCGTCCCGCAATTAGGCGCGTTTAAGTGCACATTAATCCCCGCAGTCAGACGTACGGTGTATTAGCTTTGCATGCTAACACCTTTGTTGGCGGTAAGCGCAGGGGACAAACGCGACGAAAGGTGACTGCATGTTTCGGTTTCGTGGCGATAATGCGGAAATGAATGGAAGTCAATGGCTGTCAGGGTAAAAAAAAGTACAACAACAAAAACATCTATCTAAAAGTGCATCTTCTTCCTGGAATTATTGGTTCCTCATATTCATGCTTGAACACAACACGATGTATTTTGTCTGTAACAGAATCTTTCTACAAACTTTCTTTGGCATTCCAAATGAATGGAAGTTAATGGATCTCTGTTTTTTTTTATTTTATTTTTTTTAAATTATCCAGGATTAATATCTCTCTTTTAACACATTTTAAATCACCTTATTAGTAAAAAAGAACATCAGATTTGTTTACTGCACCCACTAATGATGATTTCCTGTACACACGCTGTCTCTGCAAGGAAAGCACTCCAGCTGTGAGCTGCGGGGCTCTGATCCATTTTTGTGGTGCGCTGCCGCCGCCGCATGTGGCCCGTGATTGAAAGCTCAGGGAAGGAGTTTTGGCGAGAGGACGGATACACCAGTGGCTCTGTGGCGCCCTGACTGGGCCTCTGATCCTTGTTAGTGGTTAGCAGTCAATGGCACGGTAGAGCTCGTCGGTATAATCAAGGGTGAGTGTGGCGTCTTTACTCAACAATGACGAATTCTAACCCCGTCCAACAGCATCCATTAGCCATCCATCAGGAGGACATCACTAGCACTGTGATAAATCAAGCCAACAAGGTTCTTATCGCCATATGGCCCCGGCGCCCTCATGATATGATGTGTGGGATATTATTACCCCCTAAGCCCTGGCGTTTGTCTGAGAGGCCCTTCGGTCACATGCCTGCAGAGGAGGTGAAGCGTGCGCACTCCGAGGCCAAGGTTGACGCTGCCGAAGAGGCCGAGGCTTCACGCGACTGCGCGGCCAAGGTGACTTTTAAGGCTACGGCTGATTTTCCACTTCACCCGGGAGTAACGCTCTCATGGTCATTAAGCTTCGTTAGAGTGGACTGCCTCGGGCGGGAGAGATAGAGAGAGAAAAAGATCCAATAGCATGTGAGGTGGGAAATTTCTGAGTGGGCATTTGAATTAAAAGAACTGAAATATAACAGCCAAAGATGAAGGTTTTTGTGCTCGTCTTGATACTTCAGAATCCAACCAATGACTCATTGTGGTGGCTAATGTGTATTTATTTATAGATTTACTGGAAAACTACTTCATTCATTGGAAATGGAAAAAAAAAAACTCACCTTTGGGTCCATCTCAATAATGTAATGTAGAAATATCACTTCTCTTTGCTTCTCTTTGCAAAACGTTGCTCTGCTTAGATGTTCCCTTAGAATTTTGAATTTAAAAAATTGTGTTTCAAAGTTTACGTTTCATCTTGGAGGCAGCAGCTAGCAAAGCACCTTTCTTTTGTTTTGGCCTCTTTGAGGGATCACATGTAAGTTAATCGTTTATCGGATCCTTCATCTGCTCCCTTTTAGCTCCATTTTTGGTCTCCACCGGTTCCTCAGGGAATTATCAAGCCCTTTAGCTGCTGAACGCTCCACTGTCTCCGGACGCTAGTTGCTCAGAATCTGTCTGCTGTTTGGCGCTTGTGGAAATACAATCACATTAGCCATTCTTTTAAGAAGTTAAGTGAGTTAATCTCATTAAATTCTTTGGTCTTATACTCAGAAATTCCGTCATGATCAGGCTCCTCAGCGGCCGGGCGTTTCTCTCAGAGTGAGTTCTGTGTTCAGTAAGAGATGTTTTTGGCCTGGATCAACATGTGAAATGTCCCCCTGACTCCAACAGAAGCTGATTTTAAAGATCCTCTGCTCCCTGTTTTACAGCGCTTTTTATTGTGTTGTAGTTTGCGTCTTGTGTTGTTCCTTCTGTATTTTCCTGTCGAGTTTTATAGCCGAGGTTGCATTTTGGCTCATCCGTTACGCGTTTGTTGTGGTTTATGTATTTCACATTCCCGTCCGGGGACAGGCGTTGCAAATTAGTTCGGGTGTGTAGCATTGATTCAGGCTTTGCACTTGTCTCTATACAAATGAACATTAAAGAAAATAATCGGCCGCCTATTGTGGCCAAAACCGACACTGCGAGAGTGAATTAAAACAATAAAATTTGGGGTTGGACAGCTAAACATCAACTAAAACTTGCTGTTATGGCGCATAAAGCCGAGGAAGGCTGCAGGTGATAGCCCCCTTCACACTGTTACACTGCAATATGATTAACTCTTCTTATTAAGAAAATCAATTCACGCTGCTTTTTCTCTCCTCCTGACTTGAGTTTCTAGTTGCAGCACGTTGCTCGCTGTAGCTGAGGAGCTGATAAAAGGAGTGAAAAAAACTTAAAGGAGAAATATATTTAGACGCGGCGCGTTGCTGCTCTCTGCTGTGTGGCGAGGCGGCCGCCGACGTCGAGTTCAAGTCCTCGCAGAGTTGCGTGTCTAGCAGAGGTCGAGGGACATTTATCACTACCTGCAGAGAACGCTGGAAGGTTGGGCGGTGTTAAACGGGCACCATGCGTGAATAAAACACAACTTCCTGTCTTCAGCTTGATTTATGGTTAACTTTGGAATGTGTGTGTCGCCCCATTTTAACAGGTGGATAGATCTACATGGACACTAGTAGGAAAATAAAACCGCCTCAATAGACTTGATCTGATTATTAATCTCTCTAAGGTGCAGGCAACATAAAATCATTCCTATTTTTTTGCAACATGGCTGAATATTTTTCCAACACTGAGATTGTGGACGAACCATAGCAGTAGCAAATTATAGGTAAACAAGCTGACCGTCGTGGGTGTCCGTGGCGCTCAGAGATGACATCATCCAGGTCAGAAGTCATCATCCGGGGTCTGTAGGTCAATAGCACTAGCGTACAATAACAAAATATTGGTGAAATGAATGAGTTTCACGGCAGATAATGCATTATTTAGAGGCTGCGTTTCGGTGCCCCATTCACTTCCACTATATGGATCAGATTTGACGCTTCCCCGGTAGAACCACTTTATCAAGCTCTATTTTGATTCATTGTTTTGGGGGCTTGTAAACACATATTCCAATGAAACCTCTAGGTTCCAATCTGTAATATTTGTGTGGAGTATAAAGGCATCAGATTGGAGATGACAGGACCACTTATGCTTCAACCTAAGATGCACGCAACACAAGATCAGCTGAAAATGAGGAAACCAAGGATGAAATGAAACGTGTTTAAGAAAACTCAAACAAGTTCAGTTGCCTTTGTTTTTAGCTTTGTTTTAGACACACTAGGACCTGGGTGATTGGGAATCTTCACAAACTGAACGACCGCATGTTCAGACAAGCGTTTAAAAAAAGATGAATGAGGTCGGAGCCCATGTGGGATGTCTTCTTGTCAATAGAGATGGGAACAGAACTTCTTCTTCTGCTGCTGTGTTTCCAGCGGATTAAAGGCCCAGCGGTTGACAGGACCATCTTGTCAACAAAATTCTATTGTGATCGATGTCTTACGGCACAAAGAAGCACACATATATGTATATACACCTCCGCCTTTATAACACCAGAGCAGTTTGAGCTGAACGAAATCCGTTTTGTCGTAGGGATGTTCAACACATGTACCGATAAATCATTCATAGACTTTGTGAGTATTCATGACTAATTAAGGAAGCTTTTAAGCATTACTACTTAATTTTTAATAAATAATCCCGAAAGCGGCAAACTGCAGCTTCTAAGAACATCTGATTATGACTTAAATGGATTTGAGCTACTTTGAGAAAATGCTTTTACGAACGCCCAGAACCCCTAAAGGTGTCTGAAGACGCCGGGAAACACGAGGCAGACCTTCGCTTGGACGGTGTTTACGCTCTCTCCCAGATGGAGTTTACAGCCACCTTGTTCTGTGGATATAGTAAAGAAACAAAACATAAAATTGACAGCTGGTGGATAAATTTGACAACCGGGCGAATAAAAACCCAACGAAACCTACTCCAACGACCCAGCTGCAACTTCCGCACGCTCTCCCCCTCGTCATCTTGTTCCACCCTGCGGATGTGACAGGAATAGCGGGACTGATTCAGATGCATGGAGCCGGGGTCCCGTTGCAACCAGGCAGAACCTGCTGTCAAGTGTGCTGAGGATGGATGGGTTCAGGGAGAGCAGGGAAGAGCCACGTTTGCCCTGAACTCTCGGCGAACCTTGCACTCTCGGCTGACATTTCACACAAACCCCCCTCCCCGCCCTGCTGGCGCGCACGCACTTTTGTCCTCACCCCTCCAAATGAATCACATCACTGCACATTGTTCCCTCACACACGTTTTCACCTGCTTTGCAGTCAGAGCTCCAGGACCGCTAACAGGTTCCGGTGGTTGACTATTTGCTTCATTTGACCGTCACTTTGCGCGATTGGGAGTGACAGTCTGCCCTGGTGGCACTCTTGCCCTACTGATTGAGGAGGTCAGCACCGGATAGGCATCTGTCAGCTATTACAAACAGGATGAAGGGGTTGGGAGTTTGATGCGGAGGACAGTTTAGGAGGAGACATAAAAAACCCCTGCTTTACATTTTGGCGTGCGCACGAGAAGTCTGCCGTGGTGCATTCAGACAAAGAGACTCCCTAGCTCCTACTCAGTGTCATAACCGCGTTCGTCTTAAATGATTTGGATGAAGGCGCCGCGACGGCCCTGATTGTTGATGATCATTGCCACCGATTCAATTATCGGCTGCAGTTTGCGCTCCGCCTGCGTAATTTAAAGCACTTCAGTGGCAACTCTCGGAAGAAGCATCGGCAAAATGGATTTGATCTCATTCCATGAAACTTCTGGGACTTCTTGGGGAGGGCTACGCCATCTGTGATTGAAAATTGAAAATTGCCACTGTTTTGTTGTTTTTTTTGTTTGTTTTTTTATGAACCAAACCAAAGCAGTTGCAAGGTTTTCAATCTCACAGCATGCGTAGGATATTGACGAGGCAGATACAAAAGGCAGAAAGCAAATCATCGGTATAGGTCTACATGTTTTCTACTGTCATCTTCCCCCAGGTGATGATCAACTGCTGTTATACTAGGACACACTCATGGTAGTGTTATGTGGATATTGAAGCTACTAGGGTTGGGCGCCATTAGCTTCAGCAATGTGTAGACGTTGAGAAAAATCAAATTTTTAAGGGTTTCACCCATTTTATTTCGTTCAAAATGATCATGAATTGAATTTTCTTGACACCGGAGGTCCTTTTGCGTGATTTCTTTGTGCAAACCAAGTCTCAAAAGCAATCGTCTCAGCTTCAGGTTGACTTTATCAGCTACGATCGGTCCGTTTGGTCTTTGTCTCTCGGCAGGTTAGGCATTTGTCGGCTCCAACTCAAACCGATCGACCACCATGGCTAGCGTCTGTGCTCTGTCGAGGCTCGCCATTTTTTGGCGTCTTAGGTTCTGAGGTGCAAGCACCAGTTCAGTTAGCAAGTGTCCAAACCAAAGTTGCTGAACATAGGCAGTCCAAGCTGGTTTGTGGGGATATTGTCGATTAGCATTAGCAACATCAAAGGCTTAAGGGGGGTTAGGGTTGTCATTGCAAAATATCTCAAAGGATATCCATCTGGGGGCCTGTAACAAATGTCTGGTTTGTCTTTCCTGACTGTGTGCCCCTGCTTATAGTGGCTAGCTGTGGAGGCTATGACATAGCTTATGCTATGAGCTCCTAGACGACCATAACTCAGCATTAAGTGGATTTATGGTGTTTATTTTTGGTTGTTTGTCTTGTTTTTTTGAAACTTCTACATTCAAAAGGGAAAATTGGGCTGATTACAGGACACCTTTGAGGAGTGAGCTATTAGCTTTGATGCAAAATATGGCTATATTTCATTGTAATCATTGAGTTAGCATGAATCATAGCTCGCATCGTATGTGTTTTAGTGACTGCTGGATGAGCATGGGACCCCTCGCTACGCCGTAGATGCAAGTTTGGGCAGATGATACTTGTGTTTATCTTTCAGTTCATGTTATAGATAAAATGTAAAGCATCCTCCAGATCTCCACATCTAAAGTGTTTAAATTTTCATTCCTCATTTAAAGCAGGTATCAGTCAAGTAAATTCCCAAAATAAGCACAGATGCGGTTGCATTTAATGTCGCTGCGCAGCCATATGGCGCCGGGGAGCGACTTGACCCCTCTTTGCATTTGAGATGAATCGGCACATTTGGCGTCGCGCGGCGTCTCCCCGGATCACCAGCCGTCGGCTTCCCTCGCGCACCCGCGGGGGACTGCTTTAATACTGCTCAGCGTTAATGAAGACGAATCATCCAGCGAAATCGATCGATGATGGAGTCACTGTACTGAAAGTCCCCGAGGGTTTGCGAGGAAAGACACACCCGCGGACAACTTAAGAGAGCGCTTGGATGCACAAAAGAGAGAGGGAGGGAGCACCGCTGGTGGTTTGGCAAACTTTGTTTTAAATTTAGCGGCGCGCCTCTGCGAGAATTTAAATTTGCACCTCAGCCCGTGTTTTCAGGACACCTTCTCTCCTGTTGTGGCTGGTTGTCAGCAGGAATACGGCATCAGCTCTAGATCAAAGCGAGCTCAAACCGCAGCGAGGGAACGAAGAAATCTACCTGAACGTGCGTGCACATTTACTTGAAACTTCTTTTTGTTTAACTTTCCAGGCGTCGCGTCTAAACAAGATGCTTATACCTCAACATATGTAATCCCTTAGAGAATTGAAATACGTGCATAAGAGCAGCACAGTCGTCTAGTTGTAATTCACATATGATGGAAAAGGGTTGACTCGCTGCCAGCTCTACAATAGCCCGAGCACCGAATGCGAGGTGCTCCAATGTTTTCTTTTTAAAAGCATTATTTTTGTCAAAATCCAATTCCGTCCTGCAAAGCAAAGTAAAAGATTGATTTCTTTCTCGGGCTTCCCTTTGTCATTTCCCATCCTTTCAGTCCACACAGAGGATGCGTTTTCTCCCGCACACCAAGCGAATCAGACACTTTGTTATATTTGTTTTGAAATAACATATTTTCCTGCACACATGCGGGCAATCAAACACAGGGGGGGCTCGGGATGTGGGTGGCGAGCATCACTGCGCGACCTCAAACAATTCAGGGGTGGTTTTAGTTCAATATTTACTTGAAATGACAGAAACCTGTTGCGGAGAGACATTTCTTCACATTGTTATCTTGTCAACAACCCAATGCCCCGCAGCTCTGATTTAACAGCATATGTCGTCAGGGAGAAGTCGGGCTTTGCAACAGCAATTTCTCATATTTGACTTCTGTGCTATTAGCAGAGGAGGGGAAGCATTGCCTAGGGCCTAGTATTGGCTTATTTTATCTGACATGGCGGTCCAAAACCAGCCCAGAAGCCAGACTTGGAAAGTTGCTTTGGAATCTCTCCATTGGGAACTGATCACGCCCCTGCAACCATCTGCTGCACCAGTCAGATCATTTGGGTGGGCTTTATGTGGCGATGGACGGAGGCGTAGTAGCGGCGTAGTCATAGTCGGTGTCTGAGCACCGTTGAGTTGATCGCTGTTGCCGTGGAATTTACAGGAAGTAAAGGGAAGAAGAGAAGGGGACGATGATACCCCAGTTTTCTGGCATTCCCCAAAAAATCAACTTCCGGATAAAAATGTCTTCAATGTTTTAGAAAGTCCTCCAATCTTTTACGTCTTTATCCTGCTTTAAAAAACTTCAAAATGCATACAAATGGTGGAGAAGCTTGATGACTGCAATACTTTGACTTCTCTGCTTTTAACAAAGGGGGGAAAGTATTGCCTACTATTGCCCAAAACTAGCCTAGAAGCCACACCCACCTCCCTGCTCCCCGCCCACAAGTTTTGTTTTAGTGGAAAGTTGTCTCTCCGTTGGGATCTGATCATGCTCCTTCAATCATCTGCTGTACCAATCAAATCTTTTGGGCGGGCTCTATGTGGTTATAAGAGTAGTAGTAGCGACATAGTCAAAGTCGCCGCCCGAGCGCCGTGGAGTAGGATTTGTTAGCAATAAAACGCCTCAGATTGGTTGTAGGTCTGTCCCATTGGTCCAGACGTGTCTTTTGCATTTTCCCCAGCCTTCATTTTGATTGCAGCAGTTGTAGAATTTGCAGGAAGTGAGGGTAGAAGAGAAGGGCATGCCGATTCGCCACAAAATAAGCTTGCTGTTTGCTTTGTAAAACACCCGCCTTTTTAAACTGCCATGCATGGATGGTGTTTTCTGCCAACGTCCTTTAGGGATACATTGGAAGTTATTATATCCTATTTAGCCGCAATAAGAGCAATGCCGAAGCCACTTTGGAAACTTTTCAGTTCCGCCAAGACGCCATTAGGCTAGTTAACCATCCAAACCTTGGAGAAACATTGATTTTGCGGACGCATTAATGCGGCTGACGTGATATAACACGGCGCTGAAGTGTTTTCGTACAGTAAGCTGCCGTTGCCCTTATTGATCTATCCCTCAAGACAGATGTTCTGGGCGTTTGGGGCTCGGCAGGTGTATAATTCAGACACTGATTGTACACAAACAAGATTAAATTAGACGTTAATGGTTCCCACGGGGACACTGGTTAAAGTTTGCCTCTACATCATTGACCTCTGGGTTATGAGCATGTTTCCGCCGAGCCCTCCGCTGTCAGTCAGGTCCTTACGCCCAGCTGGTGTGTGGGGGAGGGAGGAGGGAGGTATTTTCACACCTTTTCATACATGCTTCATGAGGTCCCAGGAATAGACGCAGGCTGGCGGTTGCTTGTCTATCCGGAGCGGCGGGGTTTCGCTCACGTGCAGGCCGAATCTCAAAAGGAATCGCCTCCGCTTCTTTATCACGCAAAAGTAAGCCTGTGCAATTAAGCCGGAGCTGGCTGAAAGCAAATGATTAACTCTTGAGGGCATACCAGCTGCAGCTCTGGCATTAATAAATCGTACTAACTAATACAATAGTTAAATGCGCGTGACGGATCTGCAGATCTTTTTAATTCACACCTGACTGTTTCACTGGTGATGAAATTAGGTTATTAAAGTTAATTAATCAGATCTGAAACTGTGCTCAGGTAAAAGACAATCGGAGCAAACGTTGCCGGCATTTATTGCCGGCGAGAACATGCCCACTTAGACTCTGATTCGCCTGCGAACACGCGTCTGACGGCGCACGAGACGGCAAAGAGAGAGGATTCCTGTTGAGAGCCGTGGCTCCGCGGCATCTCTTTTATGAGATTTGGATTTGAGGGTTTAGAAAAGGTGCAAAGGTGGATGCTAGAAGAAAAAACAAAAAAAGGCAGGGAAAGTGCGAAAATATGACTTCCTCTTAAGCCTTCAATGGAGCTTCTTCTCCGACAGTATTCTTGCCGCTACGCTTTTCTCTCCAAGATAAAGAGCCCCGCGGCACCTCGGAGTATAAAACGAGGAAAAACCTCAAGGGAAACAAAACTTTCAGTTAAGTGATATTGTAGGTTAATCCATTTCACTCTAATGTGTGTATTGCTTCGCTCTGCTAAGACTGTGGGAAAAAACATGTGAGCGTTAAGGAATATATTTATGGCACAGTTAGGGCTTGTTTTCAGAGAATTCAACAGGAGACCTCCAATTCCTTTAAAAGTCAAACCATATCCTATCATAGTATAAGCTTCCAGTACAATCCATACATGCTATCATTTACTGTGAAGCGGAAGAAGCAGAAACAGCAGCAGCGGCGCGTCTTAAAGGTTATGAACATATCTGTCTCCCGATCGGACGTGAAAGGTGAGCTCTCTCACTTTCCTTGTCTGATTCTGATAAAACCTAAACTTCCTGACTTTTTTTTTCTCACTGCGTTTAAAAGATTTAATCAATCTAAAGCCTGAAATGCGTCTGAGCAAGGCAGCAAACTCACTTTAAAGCTTATGTGCAGATTCATTACACTGGGGTAATTCATAATTTTCTAATTGTCTGAGCGGAAACCGGAATAAACGGGGACGCTCCAGGTGGAGATCTTAAACCCGGAGAGGAGAGGAGAGAAGTCACAGTAGAACTGGCTTACACCTGCTGCAATGGCAGGGCCTGAGAATCTGAGAATCTTACCTTTGATCGTATACCAACAAACCCAAGGGTGGAAGCTGCCCGAGTCCGACATCAAACACGAGACAGTGCTGGCGTGGAAAATAATCCCTGTTATGGCTGCGGTGAGAGATTTACCACCATCGGGGGGTACATGTGGCTAATGTGTTGGCAGACAATCCTCTTTTGACATCTGTCAGATGTGGAGTATCACGAGCACCCTTCACTTCAATATTCACTGAAGTTGTATTCCTGGTTTGGCTGCCAGGGCCTCAGAGATATGTCCAACTGTCTTAGGCTCTTTATAGTCTAGATTAAAGCAGACAGTGAAAGAGGACGGGCTAGCTATTGAAGAAACTCAGACATCATGTAACGTATCCTAGCTTCACAGGACACGCAAGATGTGCCTGTCACAACACTACAATCGGGCAGAAGAGTTGATTTTTTTGAGCTTGTGTGGAGGACGGTGTAGCGGCGTCCGCAATAGAGAGTCACCAACAGTATTGCACTTTCAGTTTGACTTGGCTTGAAAACAGCTTTGTCCCATCGGGGGCCTCTTCTGTAGCGCTGCTGGACCAGGCAGTGGCCGGCGGAGGAGGAAAAACCATCGCTGTCAGGTGATTTTAGAGCTTGACCAGCAGCCAGCGATAGTCCCCATTGGCCCACGTCTTTAAAAACCCATTTTTCTCCTTTGTGGTCAAAACATACGAGAACAGATACGACTGTTTGCGCTTCGAGTGAGAAAAAGTTGATACAGTTGCAGATATGCTTATTTGCATTTGAATGACACTTTAGTGATGAGTGGCAGACATAGCAATGAGGGTTTCTTTTTTTTGTGGGCAATTGTTGTAGAAATGACAGTTTAGTCATATTGTGTTGAGTGTGATGCTTTTCTGTTGACCCTCAGACTGATATGCTCAACTGAAAAAGCTGTGTTAGACTGAAACGTAGTACAATTGCTGCAAAAACAACGTATGAATGGATGGGCAAACTGAAACTACTACTTTTTTTGAAAAAAACTTGTTATCTAACACAAAGCCTTTACAATTTCTTAGAGTATCTTTTGTTTTGGTTTCTTTTTCAGTCATAAAATATATTTCTTTGCAGACGATCCCTTCTTATATAAGTCCGACTGCACAACGAAAATTTGCTGCAATCGTTCACTACAGTGCAGTCAGTCTCAAGTGTACTCATCATAATCTTGTTAAAATATGTGTTAATATGTTAATAACTACTGTTTTTTACAACCTGGACCTTATTTCTGACATAAAATACAGTGGTTTACTCACACATATAACTTTTGTGTAATTCGTATTCCTTCGGGAGATAATTCGATCAGCGTATATCCATATAATGGGAGTGACTGGGGCACAGAAACGCAGTCTCTAAATAACGCATTATCTGCCACAAGTTACCTGTTATCATCATCCAGGGTCTGTAGATTGACCTACAAACCGTGGATGATGTCTTCTACCCTGTATGATGTCGTCTCTGAGCGCCGCACGCACCCGCGACGGTCAGCTTGTTTACCTGTAATTTGCTACTGCTACTTTTTTTGCGACATGGCTGAATATTTTTTCCGATTCTGAGGTTGCAGAGGAACCATAGCAGTAGCTAAAGTATCGGTACGATGAAATATATTGGTGAAGTGACCGTAACGACTGCATTTTATGCCAAAAATAAGATCCAGGTTGTAAAAAACAGTAGTTCCCCTTTAAAGCTACAGTGCCACATGTTTGTCTCTCCCTTCTGGCAGTGAGAGTAACTACACAAACTGTTAACACATGCGTATGACATATGCCGACAATATAGAATCCCTTTTAGTCCTTTTTATTTTTTGAGTTCTCCAATTTTAATCCATGTTTGTCCTCGCCGTCAATTGGTTACAAATGTAACCCTAGTTTCTCTGCTATTGCAACACCATAATTTCGATGTCTCCCCTCTTCAAACAAAATTGCTTGTTGGTGTAAGAGGCATTTCTGTTTGTGTGCAAATGTAAGAATGTCCAAGAGTGGACAGATTTACCTGCTCCTGATTAGCTTGAACGTCATTGTGTGAACTCGTTTGGCAAGGCGCTTGTTTGATTTTGTCCGAGATCCTGTTATATGTAAACATCCCATAGCTTTATTAGCTTTGCAGCCTATCGAAACGTCTATGAGGCTTTTCATGTGCCGGTTTTCTCTGCAAGTTTTCCAAGAGAATAGTAATGGTCACGCACGACCGGCCAGGTTGGAGCAGCAATCACAAGCTCAAAGATTTTATTCTGTAACCCCTTCAAAGATTTCCAACTTCTCTCTGTTCCTGCCTCAAAGACATCTAATCCCCAGAAAGAAAGAAAATCTAAACCAACGTCTGTCTTTGTATTAGTGGCTCAGCAGCTTCCAAGGTAAAGTTGCTTGTTTTCAGCATATTCATGAAAAGAAAAAAAAAAACGAGTCTGTTGGAAGCAAGTCAGCTTCCCCTCCATTGGGATTTTCTCACATCCCAACTTTAAAACTGCATTTTAAGGCCCTCGTACTTTTCTAAATCACTTCTTCTTAACACACTTTTACAGTACTCCTACACATACTACAAACAGGAGAGCAGATTCCCATTTATTAAATATAGCCGTCACAGCTGGAAGCAAAGTCAGTCAAAATCCCACTTGATTTATAATGGAAAATTGGCAGCAGCGGCTCTTCTGGAGGAAATGTGATTGGGTGTTTGACTTACAGTGGTGAGCTAGCGAGAGAGTTTAAGGACGGATAATAGAATGTGTTTTTTAAATGTTTCTGAAGGTTTTTAAGGTAAATATCGCACCAATTTGTCATCAGTTTACAACAGAAGCCTCTTAGGGCAAGTATTTTTCAGTCAGGTGCCACGGCTGATTTTGAGTTTGTTCCCAAAAAACACACTTTGTCACTTAATATATGTCTTTGCTTCTCAAAATCCTGAACGCTGTTTCATTGCGGGAATCGACTAAAAAGGCTTTACACATGTGGAGGAGTGTTATAGCACAAACACCCCAGATCCATAATCACACACTTGGCAGGCACGAGCTGTAATTTACTTATACTGAGCTCCCTCATTTGCATACAAAGATGTCTCCCTTTGCATAGCGGCTCTAATGAAATTAGCATGTAGTGTAGAGGCCCTTGGAGAAGTTTTATTGCACTGCCGCAACATGTTAATACTTAATGCATTCTGTCATGAACTCTTTGATGGGTGTCTGTGGCACGTCACTGTGAGCGTGGAAGGACTGAGTAATCACCTCTTCCCCCATTCTCCTTCAACCTCTGTCTCTTTCTCACTCTGTCATTCTCAAATTGAGGTGCAGCCACTCTCATATCCTTCTTTATCCCCAAAAAATATTTGCCTCCCATTCTCACTCTGATTTTTTTCTTCTCTTTCATTCACCACCACGTCTCCATCCGTCTCTGTTAAATCCAATTTTCTTTCAAACTCAAGCACCAGGTTGAGCTAAAAATCTCCCCCCTGCTCTGTTTCCTCTGGTGTCATTCTCTGTATCAGCTGCTGCTTTGCCCTCAGGGATTCTGAGTCATACTTAGCCGAGTCCTACTGTAGTTATCAAGGACACACAGCTCCCATTATAAAAAGAAAGAGAACTCAATTGCTTCACTCTGAAACAAAAATTTGACTCTTGAAGGCCGCGGCTTGCCCTTGGCTGATGTAAACATTACTCTGAAATGTACACCTGATCTGTAGCATCAAGAAAGTCTGAATGATGCTTCTATGTCTCTGTTCGTGTGGAGAAATATCATGTGCTGCATTTTCACACAGGTGATCCTACTCCACATTATACCAGAATTACGATAACATACTGTTTATAACTTCATTAGGATGAAATTAAGTTGTTTAAAAAAATTAAAAAAAATAAAAATTAAAGGTCTCGTATCATGCTCCTTTTTTAAAAGCTAATATGAGTCTCAACTGTCCCCAGAATGTGTCTTTAAATTTTCAGCTAAAAATACAGCACAGGTAGTTAATTCTACTACGATTTAAAGCCTCTGGTTTTAGCCATGCGCCAAATGGGCCGTTTCGGTGCCTGTAGCTTTAAATGCAAATGAGCTGATGCTGACCACGCCCCTTTCCACAAGAGGCCTCCGTCTTTCCTGCTGATACCATACCAACATTAAGGCAAAAACAAGGCAGAAGAACAAAAATGCAGCAATGCAACCATGTACGTCTAAACCAGCTAGGGGCGCGGCTTACCCTTTGTGAGGTTTGGTTGCTTAACTCAGACACGCCATTTTTCAACTGTGAAAATGGAAAAGAAACCAGGGTCTTTTCTCTAGACACAAGGACTCACGTACAGTTGAACAGAACTGAAAGACATCTTCTTGGACAGATTTATGGAGACTTTTAATTAGTGCAGTCAGTTAATTGCTTTGTGCAAAAGAAATGTTGTTTTTGCGTTTGACTAGTTCTCATTTAATTTTCGCACCTGCTTCTTCTGCTGTAGACACCTGGAAAATAGCTGTTTATTGTGACGCGCCACGCTCATAATATTTACATGCCAGTAGTGGATGGAAAAGATATTCGCTAAAAATCCATCAAAGCTGCCTCTGAAACCGAATTGAAACTTGAACATGTAATCGTGAATGTTATAGTAAGACAATAATGAAACAATTGTGTTGCTGAAATGAAGATAAATGATTGTGATTAATAGCTGGCATCATGGTATTTAACACAGTAATCAAGATGAGTATTTCTGACACAATCATGGAGTCTTACATCCATTGTACGTCTGATTATTGTTGGCTGATTATAACCCTCGATCAGTGTTTTGATAATATTGTATTAATGACAAGTAGGTTTCATTAGATTCTGACATAATGAGACGTGGTCAAAGACATGCTGTGTTCCGACACAGAGAGCTAGATGAGGAGACGGGGAGGGAGGAGTGAGGATGGCGGGGGAGAAAATGTGAAATGACACATTGACAGCTTCTCAACAAGACACAATCAGTGGTGCGCTCCATCATATTTAAATCCGCTGGAAGGTCTCTGTGGAGCTTTACCTTCAGCACTGTTTCCATTACGGACCCAATTATCTGCCGCGATCGATAGAATCCTACAACGCCTTAAATGCTCCGATTGCTGCTTTGTGATGGGATGAGCTGTGGTCTCGTGTTGCCTTTTATAACCCCTTAGGAAGGTGCCGGTGTCCTCAAAAGTTTGGTTAGTGGTTGCTCTCTCTTAATATCCCTCCAGTGCACTCTGGAAGGTAAGCAAATCCGCCAGTTGGGTGTAGGATAATGTGTTCTGTAGCCCATTAGTGGAGGAAAGAGGGTTGAATGCCAGAACCTCTTCTGAATATTGCTCTTCGTCTGACCTCCAGATGCACGGCTCAAATAAATTGAGATGCCCTGTGGTGTTTCTGAAGTGATTAGTGACGGCTGCCGCCCTGTAATTTGCTGTTATCTACAGTTGGTGTTTCACGTTGACAGGCCCGGGCAATTTTATCCTTACTCTAAACATTTCAAAACAATGCAAACCGTAATCAATTTGTCTACACAACCTGTCAAAACTGCCTTTGGATTTTCATCAGCATGTTCATCAGCATATTCCAAGGCTGCCCCAGTCTCTTGATCTCTGGCAAACCAGTCACTGCTGGTGGACGCGCAGCAACCAGTCACGATCTTGCCAAGTCAGGTTGAGTCGTGTTGTTGTCTCGTCTGCCGACACTTTTCTTTCTCAAACTGGGGAGACTCTGGAGATCCTCTCCGTTCATAATATGTATGTGTATGTGCAACAATAAAGCTCATAAATAAATACTCCTTTGGGACCAGAACAGTTCCTTTGTTTGCCTACATTCCCCGCCTTATTCCTTGGCATATTCCTACTTCCAGTAGGTCCTACGCCAATCATTGCTAGTTGACGCAAAATGCAATCAGTCCAAAGCTTGGTCTATACCTCCGAAATAGATCTACGCCATAGCCTTTTTTACTTTACTGCGTTGATGTGTTGGCTTTGCTTTTTTTTGTGCTGAGAGACGTGGTTGAGAAAATGATTAAAAATGGTAAATGGTTGAGAATCACAGCTGTTGGCGGAGCTACGACCTAGGTCCGATAAGTCTAGCCAGGTGAGGTCCTGTCCTAGTCTTATCTGTGCTGAACTTGCTATCAAGTGTGGTAACAGGGACTGGACTTGAATTACTGGTTATTTTTTGGTTTCCTTTAATTTTTCCTTCTTGGTGTCCTCGCTAAGCTGGTTGGGTGAAGTCTTCTGGTTGGTCACTCCTGAAGTGTCCCAGCTGCTGCATTTCGTCTCTCATTTTTTTGACGTTTTGTGGGAAAATGACTCCTCGCTCTGCCGGCTGGAGAGAGCGTGCATTAATGTCAGTTTTGATGCCGTCAAGGCCACATCTTTTACAGCTTGCTTCCTCATTGCCCACTGCCTGTCTGGTAATCTGTCAGCGTACGGGGCGGTGTGAACAAACGCAAATTGAAAGTTGCGAACATTTACATGAGCTGACATTTGCTTGGCGTGATTTTCTCAAGGTTTATCACTGTACTTCACGATAAAAAAAACAAAAAGCTTTTATCTGAATAAGGCAGACAGCTTCAACCAGTACCAGATCAGATGTGATGAGGCTGGACTTATGGTGCATGATGAACACATACTGTGCAGAACATGAACGCCACGATACATTTGTTCTTAATTTTCCTTTTTGTCAAATTGATTCCTGAGAGAGAAAGTTAGAAGACTCATATTTTTAAAAGTGGACTCGCTGTGAAATCATGTGAATGCTTCCCCATGAAAATCGATGTGTTGATGGAGGGAAGTTGGTGTTGTTGGTGTTGGCTTCTCTTGAGTGTCAATTTGCTTTCGGCAATGGTATTTCAGAGCGCCGAGAATGCACAGTAAATTGCTCGAGTAAGTCCACTGACAACACACTGGTCAAAAATGATTGCCGTGATGGAAAACAAATGGGAAAATCACACAGAAGGACAAGCTGACAGAGTAGTGCTGTAAATATCAGGGTCCAAAGGCCTGTAGCCATAGTGGAGGTAATAGTCTGGAGGCATTTTGGAATAACTCTTAACAGTGTCCAGGATTACTCTCCCCCCTCCGCAGGAGCATTTCATCCTCGGTCCTGCAACCTCACTTATTATCCGGTCCCTGTGTTACTTCAGACCCGGGGCCATCACATCACCAAACATGAGCGACAGGTGAAAGATAAATGACAGCCATCACGGTGGAAGTAGCAGGAATGATTGGGGGAAGTGTGCGGCTGTGTCACGGCCAAGAAAAGAAACTCTGGCGGTGTCAGGTTTGATCCATTGGAAACTGTCCACGAAGCCTTGACCTGATGACTCATTCCCTTGCATCTATTACACTCTCTTCTCCTTCTTCTGCTTTGCCGTGGAGCTCGCAGGTTGCCATTTGCGAATGTGAACCGAAAGCACCAGCTGTTTTGTTTATTGAGCAGAGGAAGACGACAGTTCCACCTTCTCTCTTGTATTTTCACACAAGTGGCAGGAAAAAAAGAAAATGAGGCATCTCATTTATAGCAAATGTGATTTTTTAATTTTCCTTGTATATGCTCCATCTGTTTGCACGTCAACAAACTGAATATCCGATTGTGTTTCGCTTTTAATTTCCTGACCAAGACGGTGCTGTGTTACAGTAGGAGAAAAATGATCATGTATAATCAAGAAATTACAGTGTGCCTCATTTATTAGACATTAACAACAACATTTGGTGGGATATGCTAATTTAATTTTGCAGGGCTAGCAATTAATTTTAAGGACGATCAATTAGTTCACCGACAGAAAATTAATTACAGATATTTTTAATATATATATTCATCTATTTTTTATTTTTAGCTTCTAAATTGTGACACCTTGCTGCTTATGCCCCATACGATTGTAAAATGCGCATATGTAGTTTCTTCCGCTTGGTATCACCACCACAGCTCCTCTTTCTTCTCAAAACGTCTTTGGACCATCCCCCGCTTACCTGAAACACTCTCACCTCCCCCGCTCTACGTATTTGCAGTTTTCCCTCCAGATCTGTCAAACAGCACAACAAGGACATCGGCCGCGTATCGACAACCATTACCCTGCCTGCCTCGCTTTATTTTACAAGTTTGCTAATTACCTCCCGCGCCTCGGCCCGTTCGTTTCCCCCACCCCGGCGCCGTCTCCCTCTCTCTCAATCCATCGATCACGGCTCGAGAAAAGTAAACTTTCTCCAGTTC
>JASGAT010396724.1:0-10383 GCA_030220025.1 Chelon auratus
TTTATTTCCCAGTGTTGTGTCTTTTTTGCTTGTGTGAAGAGTTTTGAAACACTGAGCCGAGTTTTGCAAAACGTGTTCAAGCAACGGACAAAAACTGTAATATAAAATGGAGATACCTTTGGAACAAGGATCTACAAAAGAGGATTAAATCACGGTCTTACGACATATTGGCACTATAAGTGCAATGGATGGGTGAATTTTAGAACCGGTTTCTCTACCAGGAATGAATTCCAAAGTGGATGGTTTTGGTGGATCAGTTAATGTACTAGGTGGAACATCATGCTGGGCATTGCTGCCCGTCGCACCTCCCCCGCTGCCCATGGGTCAGCTGCAGGGTCATCAGCCAGGAACCACCATTCTTCAAGGTTTCGCCCCTTTAATCCTGGAACATCTCCTGGTGGCGGGGCAGTGAGAGGGACGTCTCCCTGTCACCCCCTGCACCTGGTAGGCGTTACCCCCTGCAGCTGTTGTTGGGGTTAGGTGTTCTTTCCCCAGCTCCTGTCCTTTCCTCCTCAGCCAGAGCCAGAAGCTGCCTTTTCCAGCCTCCCATAAGAGATCCCTCGTGGCCTCAGATTTGAATTTCCTCCTCCCTAAATAAAATAAAAGCAAAATTTATGGCAAGATGTGATTACAATCTGTCTGAAGTTTACACAAACCTGCTGTTAGTTGTCAAGATGAGAAATCAAAGCAGAAACTAAAACATTAGTGCTCTTGACTTAAAATGGCAGCTGGTATGAATTTAGTTCAATTGATCTTAACTTGGAAATGTGAGTTCATTTGACAAGATTAAATGAGTTTTCTTCAGTGAGTAATGTGACCTAATAAGTTGTTTTAACTCATAGCATCAAGTTAAAACTATAAATGATCATTAGCTTAACAATAACTGAGTGTTTTGAGTTGAAACTGAGGTTAGTTCTACTGACTTGAAATGTTTTACGGTGCACTCTTTTGCAAGTAGTCACATTTGAGTACTTGCCGATGCTGATACACTTCTTAAAATTACTATGACATTGTGCTTTTTGTCTATGTGAATTGATTTTTGTTTGAATATTCAGAAATGCCTGACATCAGTGCAGCAGCAGAGCTAGGACCATCCGAGTGATATCGACGCAGATCTCATGCTGATACCAGAATATTCCCGGAGTCTTCTTGTACTCTATGAGAAACTCTAGCATGTAGCATGTGCTATCCCAGCGGGTTATTAGGTCCTATTGGAGTCTTTTTATCGGCTGGCTGAGCTGCACCTGAACACCTTCCAAGCGGGAGCAGGCTAAGACGAAATCTTTAAAACGTCCGCCTGCATCGGTTACGCTGTTCTGTGCCAAAAAGTCCTCGTCCATAGTCGGCTGGAGGCAGCGTGTGCAACACAAGGCTGGCTCCAGAGTCCGGCATCACTCATGGCTTTAATTATGTTTTTGATGTTAAGCGCGATGTGAAGTGCTGTAAAGTGGGTGTTGTTATTGCATCGGAGCACTTGCATGAGCACAAGCGCGCATTATCTGGCTGACACTTGACGCCGGTGTGGTGTGGTGCATCTCACGTTACTGGTCACTCGTTTTTGTTGTTGTCATTATCTTCCTCAGTCCTCCTGCTGCTTCCTCACCAATTATTTATGAATCCCGATTCATAATGCATTCTTAGGTGACAGTTCTCAGCTGGATACCCAGAGAGAGATGAATGCGCCGGCTAATGGAAGGCTCATTCTCATCATGGATAGTCCCAATTTTTGGACTGCTAGACCGACAGACTGATGGCGGAGGAGAAAGAAAAAGCCTGTGCATGAATCTGGAGCTGACTGATGCTCTGTATTACTGCAGATTACGATATTTCTTGCATAGCGTCCTCAGAGGAACGGGGTAATATGCAGTAAAAATCTATATGTACTGATTTAAGCTGGGAAGAAGTTTGCGTGATTTATGTCAAAGATGCGGAGCACACGACACGGTGGCTCTTTGGAGCCATTAACAAGCCAGTGGCCCCGGTCCCACAGGTCATCAAAATCATCTTTTCATATAGAAGGGATTTCCTAGCGGCTCGCTGCTTGTGTGCGTCTGTATGAGAGATGGGGCTTAGTGTAACTGATATTATTACTGTGTGCCTGTTGCAATACATCAGAGGGCCATTATGCAAGTCATGTTTGTTTTATGTGTCGGCCAGATTTGTCTTGGGTTATTGCAAGTTGATGTGTATCAGAAATGATGCAGCGGTGGAAAAAATATATTTAATGAGATGGAAATTCCATTTCTCATTTGTCAGCAAAGAGCTTCTAATTCTTCAGCAGCCTTGGCAGCGCTGCTTTGATAATTTAGTGCCGCAGTAGGTAGAATTAACACGAATAATTACAGAGACGTACGAGAACGCTGTGAGAACAAGGCATCTTTTCACTTTGCAGTTTCAAAGATGGGGTTTGTATGCAGAACACTTCTAAATGAAGACAGTTTATTGGTATTTGATGTTAGCATAGTGCAGTGTAGACAGACTTAATGCTTGTTGGAGTGTGAGTCTGGTGTCGCAGGATCTGGATTTCAATATGGGGCGCGTTTCAACTGAGATAGAAAGAAGGAACGCATGCAACTGCTGAAATGTCGTCGCATGGAGACTGTCCTACAACCACTCGGAGCCTTGACTGGCTCGGCTTTTTGCAGGAGCACAATCAGTTCCTAACGGAGTGACTGCCAGTCAGTGGTATGACTGCAGAGGCATGAGTGAAGGCAAACAAGGCTCAACACCTCTGGGAACCCCTTTGAGATGGAGGAAAAACCATAACCCTTCCAGATGACGACCTCATTTGATGACATTCTCACTTTTGTAGCCCTTTCCAAATTTAGTAGATTGTGTTGCATGTCTGCCAGCTCCGAAAAGCTGAAAAAAATCCCTGCAGAATTTGCAAAGTGCATAAATTACATAGAAGACTACTTGTATCTGTGAAGGTTCATTAAGTATCTGGAATATTCTTTGTTCATCATGGTTCCTGACCGAATTCTGGCCTCAGGAGCAACAACAGCAAAATGGCTTGATTTTATTTTTTTGTATTTGTACTTTTCGATCCAGAGCTGCCCAGGTTTCTTGTATTTTTTATTTCTTTATTTTATAACTGGTCTTAACAGAACATGAAAACAGAAAAAATAGGCATGAAAAGAAACGTGCCAAGATGTCTACGCTCGCACAGCAACACTTCAGGGGATCTTTGGCACTAATTGACCCGTTTATGCACAAGTGTCCCCGTTAAATAGAATTCTAAATGAATGTGATGAAACAGTACAGTGGTCGGTTCAACGAAACACATCAAATCTACGCCCGTTCATGTGCATCCCGTCCACATCCACATCCTCACTCACCACAAGTCAGCGTTCGGCAGCGAGCAATATACTCACCGCAAAGCCACCTCATCACTCGTGCTCCCGTAATTGAAATGCAAAGCCAGACCTCCGGCGTAATCACATAGACCCTGATTTGTTTTTAGATTACGGCGTTTGTGCCGCGGCTCTGTTGGTGTGATTTGGATGCAGTCAACCTGGTGATTAAGTTTTCCTCCAGCACAATATGCTTATTTCAAACAACATTATGCTTAATATTTTGACAGAATATGTAAAGCCTGCTGCTCTCTTTGCGACGCGGCGGCAAAATCGCTGGAGAGAAGTGAAGGATGGAAAATAAAAACCTGCTTGTTTCGCTATGAGATTGAGAAGAAAAAGGCATAGTCTTCACTGTCGTTGCAGAACACAAGCAAAACAGTGCAACGAGATACAGTAGGACAAAAATATAATCTAAATCTGAATTAGAGGGGAATGGAATATAAATATGAAAAGAAATATGAATTAAACATATAAATCTGACTGTGCAAAGGAGAATGTGACTATAGAATGTGCAGATATTATGTACAGTGTTGTGCATATTGGGGATAATGATTGAATGGGTGAGTATGTGTACATGCATGCAGGAAAACTAGTTCTGGATGTAGTATTTACATGAACCATGGTCATTCAAATCCCTGTATACATTACCACAACAGTTCACAGTGCATGTGAATGACTGTGTGCATGTCTTTTATCCGTTGCAGAGTTCACACAGTTTGGTTGAACTCTGTTGCTGCAGTCACCTACGGCTGCTGTATTTAACTCCTACATATAATCGTGTTTGCGTAAAACAGTGACTGAGCCTGGTTTATTTTTTTTTTTACGATTGCATTGTTTTGTTTTATTTATCAGCTGCTCCTTAATTAATTAAAAGTAATAGGGACGACGGCGGAGAACCATCGTAGATCAGGTGTTTGCACGCCTCAGTTTCCTGGTTCGTGTCAGAGCGACGCGTTATAATTCAAAGACTTGATTATAATTAAGATAGTGGTAAACATTTAAATTCAATTAGTTGACCTTTTCTGCATCTTTCTGCAGCAAAGAAATAAATGCTGATTCTTAGACATAGACGGACTTTAAATGTCATTGGATTCACTCAGCACAGTATTAAAATATACAGCAGTGGACTAGCTATGCATATAAGTGGGTATGGTGATTACAGTTATTTCAGCAGCCTGCAGAGTATGCAGTATAACGCAATGAACAAATTCACCAGTGCAAGAGTGATCAGTAGTATTAACAGGAATGCAAATAAAGTACTCTGTAGTATTTAGCAGTGGTGCAGTCTGTGAATTTTGAAGTGGGAGAACAGCTGTTTAATAACCCGTGTGCAGCACACTATAAAGAAACTGTGGAGTCGACAGCAGTGCAAAAACTCACAACTGTACGAGTGTGAGTGCTACAAATAGACGATGATTTCATTCTTCTGCAGTTTAAGTTCTTCAGAAGACAAAAAAAAAAAAAAAAACCCAAAGCTGAACATTTCCTGATGAAAGTCAGAGCACCAAAACATCAGCAATTAAAATGAGCTCAAGTGATCAGCAGTGTGTGGGGCCGTTTGGATTTTTACAAGAACTTAAGAAGTTAACTCAGCAATATTTCTCAGGAGAAAAAAAAAGGAAATAAAAGGAAGTAATGACTCTTCCCCGATTTCATTTTTTAGACTGTATCTCTGAAAGTTATATGTTTCACCACGGAGGACTCGTTGTAGTGTTTTCATAATGAACACTTTTTTTCTGCGTTGGGTTGTTGGGTATACCAATCAGGCATAACATTATGACCACGTTCCTAATATTGTTGTCCTGGTTTTCTTCTGTCACGGTTTGATTAGTTTCTTGGGTTTCTGTTTATTGTATTTTGTTAACTTCTTGGATTTTTAGTCATGCTTTAGTGTTTAGTTTTCTGTTTTATTTTCTTATGTTCTTGAGTTCCTGTTATGTGTTACTCCATGTGTTTTTCCTGTTGATTACGTCATTGCTTTCTGCTCGTGTTCTGTCTTGATTTTTGTCACCTGTGTCTCGTCACCCCTCTGTTCCTCATGTGTGTATATATAGCCCTGCCTTCCCCTTTGTTCATTGTTGTGTCATACTGTATCTATGCCATGTGTGTGTCTTTCAAAGTCATAGTTTTTCCATGTCTTATTCATAGTGTTTGGGTTATTTTTTGAATATTCTGCCTCGTCTGCAGCACTTTTGGTTTTTGTCCGTTTTTGTTTTTCATTAAATACCTTTTTTTTTTTTTTGCCTACTTCTGCCTCAGCCTCCTAAGTCCTGCATTTGGGTCCTAACCTTCAATACCTGCAACCCTTCTTGACAACTGTGTAGGTCTACCTTATGGTGACTCATTAGAGAATAGACATGGGCCTTCTGAGGGTGTCCTGTAGTGGGGCCTTTGGGTCCTATGGGTTGAGGGGAGGGGCATCTGTGGATCATCCCACAGATACTTGATCAGTTTGGGATCCAGTGAATTTGGAGGCCAGGTCAACACCTTGTGCTGTTCTTCATGTTTTTTTGTTTTTTTTTTAGTTGTTCCTAAAGTGTTTTTGTGTGTGTGTCAGGCTGCATCCTGCTGGGGGTGGCTGCTGCCATCAAGGAGTGTCATTGCTATGGGGTGGGGCTGTCTGGTCTGGTCTAGGTGGGTGCTACATGTCTAAGTAACATCCACACCAATGAATGCCAGGTCCAGAAGTTTCCCAGCAGAACACTGAACTGTCAAAAGATGGTCAATGTCAGTGGTCATAATGTTGTGGCTGATCGTTGCACATAATTTCATGCAGCCAACAGTAACCTTAATTATTCAAAATGAAACGTTGCACAGACACGACTACTAACAACAGAGGCTGAGTGTCTGGTAGCTCTTCCCGTCTCGTTCATTCAGATTTCTGAGTGACTGTACTTAATGTGTGTGTCGTTTGTGAATGGGTTGACCTGTAAACCTCACGATGACAGAACCCATCCTCCCGCAGCGTCACATTTCATAGAAAAAGACCTTCATTCTCTCTACTTTTTTTTTTCTTCCATTGCTGGTGCCTCAGAATCAAGCTAGAGCAGCTCAGAAGTCTTTCTACTTGGCGTGCCCTGACATTTCCAGTGAAAGGACTCGCACAGAAACTGTTCTGAATGCTGAAATATGCCAAGAGTATTACATCCTACAGATAAGATAGCTAAGGGAACTCAGTCACACATGTTTCCTACTTGCGTTTCACTGCCTTTCCATTATGAGGGATAATGTACTGAGAAAACGTTGGCGTTCGCGGCCTAACTCGACGTCGCGGGAGGCATCTTCACGGAAAATAACCGATTTGCTTTGATTACTGAGTCGTATTCAGTTTCTGCGCAGTTGTTTTGACAACCGCTGACCTCTAAATGCATAAAAGATTTTGCTGATGAGAAAATAAATACCACCTCCTGACTTCTAAACGGCAATTGGGTTTTTATTCTGGAGTACTCACCTGCAGCCAGAGAATAAAAGCCATTTGTGGTGAACAACATTCAACACGTATCCAGAATCAGAGACACTATATTTTCCTTCTCCTCCTAGATTTTATTTCCACCTGGGTAAGTTATTATGGGCTGTCAAAATACTAAATGGGAGTGACAGTTTTTTGGATGGCATTCAGAGGAAAAGCCCGTGAGCACTCTGTCTCCTCAGGGTGAAGGTTATATTCTTCTCAGAGGAGATCAGCGGGGGAGACCGGGGCACAGCAGGTAACAGCGCCGGGCCGGTTCATGCCATCCTGAGCTATGCTCCCTAATTAGTCCACAGCTGTGACGCTCCTGGGAAACCGCACATCCATTTCCTGGTTGTCTCCGGAAGACCGCCACGGAGAGACCATTAGGACGGACTGCACAGATACGGCTGACCAGCTTCCTCCACAGAGGCTGGAATAATATGATTAGCCTACTTTTGTTATATAAAATAGACTTTTTACACGCAGTCATTCGTGGGGATGTTAGAGTTTCTCGTGTAGTTCCCAATATGTGGGATATAAAGTTTGATCACAGTGGCAGGAAAAGCAGTTTGTGCGCCCACTGACTAGAGATTCATCAGATGAGAGTCCCACGGGTAGTAAAAAGCAGTAAATCCCCGTAGCTTGGCAAATTTAGCAAAATAGGGAGAGAATTAACTTCAAGCATGAATGGTGGGGCTTAATGATTTTTCAGGCACCGAGGACATCTTGCTCAGTGTGATAAGTGAGAGCTGTTGTTTGACTTTGTCAAAGCAAAACTAAAGCCCCGTATCTACACAGCTTTCATTATCCTCCTGTGTTCTCGACACAATTCAATCAGCTCAGTCCTTAAAGGAAACTAAAGCATCATCAACATAAAAGGCTCATTTCAGGGATGAAAGAATATGCTCCTCGCGTAGAGGTTGGTACTTCTGCAGGCAACAAAAAAAATGTTTATTCAGGAGTCAAGTCACTGACAAAATATCATTTAAAGGGCAACTAAATGTTAACCCTTTATGGGCCGAGGAACCGTATTTGGTAACTTCCGCACACATTTTACATTGCGTCCGTGTGCCGCTCAGTGAGGTTTTTACGACCACCTTGACTGGCTCAGAACGAAGCGATCAAACACAAGCAGACGTTGCTTTAAACTATAATTTATTAAGATTAATCAACAAAGAAACAAGACGGGTCGGTCAAATAAACTCAACAAAGAAAAGAAGAAGCCACTCAGGCCAGCCCACGAAGGACCGTAGTATCTGGTGTCTTCCCCCTGAACCCATCAAACATAATAAAGAAGTAAAACAGAAGCTACAGAAACAATGGCTCATGCTGCAGACACTGGGAGAAAACAATATGAGAGAGAAAGAGATTTATTGGATCCTTCTGATTAACCCAGATCAGCTTCACCTGAGGGAGACAACACAACATTTAAACAATCTGCATTGCTCTTCTCCGGTGTCCCCCAACAGAGGGGAACACCGGAGTCTGGAACAAGGTTGAGAAGCATCTGGTATTCATCCAGCCAATCAGAGAAGATCAAGGCAACAGGTCAAAGGTGGTCTGCAAGGCCCACCTCTGCATGGACGCTGAGCGTAAAAGGCGGTTAAGGCTTTTACGTCAATTTGATGGCGTAGACCCTCACGCCGTAGCCTGACGTGCACCTCCCCAGAAATGGTCATGGCGATGCAGACCGCAAGAGCTGTGATTGGTCCACCTGATAGTAGCGTGTTTCTGCTTTAGTATTTCCGGCTGCTTCTCCATCGCCGCAATTTTCGAATCGGTTGTTTTGGATCAATGAAGATGGAACACATCGAGGAAAAGGTTAACTGAGGAGGTTTGGAGGTACAAACGTTTGTAGGACTTCAGCGAAATTTCGGTGAAAATTTCAGTCGCCACTGTTCAAAGTGAAGCAGGAAGTAGAAACAAAAATGAACCCAACTGCCAAAGAAGACACAGCAGCGACTAACATTTGGGTTTGGGTGGTGTTGTTACAGAGCAAGCCAAACGGACGAGTGCACAAGTATAAATGGATCACACTGGTGTAGGCTACGTACGTAGGTTACAGCGTTTATGTCCCTTAATGAGCCTTTATCACTTTATTATGTACCACGGAGAAGACGTACTAATTTTGTTCATTCAGTGTCTGAATCAACACTTATGTCCTAATGGTCTAAATACATGTTTACTCTTGTTTACCACTTCACAGACCTTGACTTTCTAATGAAAATCTTTGAAAAATGTCACCAAAGTGAAACAGTCTTCTTATGCCCTACAGGAAATTTAGAATTTCCAAGTATTTCGCTGAGTGCCCTGTAAAGGGTTAAGATGAGAAGCAGTGCTTCGTTGCACTCTCATGTTGAAAGTGTGTCTCACCTTGAGTGTAGTTGTGTTGTGTGGGCAGGAAGCCTCTTTGTTCCGCCTGCAGCTACACACATCTGTGACGGCACAGCAGTCCGGAGAACATGTGGCATCACTGCAGCTTGGTGAGAAGTTAAACCTCAACAGGGCAGTAGACCAGGCTGTTGTTTCTTCAGGGTTGTTGTGTCGCAAAACCCATCAGCGTTTTATAGAATCTGCGCCGTGCTTATCTGGAATATCTAAAACAATACTGCAGATCTTGAGCTTCCGTACGGCCCATGCCTCCGTTTCTGGCCCACCTCTCTCAGTGATTTTAGATTCGCTTCTCTAAATTGGAAAGACACTAGAAGCACTAGAGTGTCTGCTTTTGGATCTGATGACACTCGCTGACCTTTTCCGCCATTTCACTCAGTGCAATCACAAACTCCATCTCTCCCTCACCCCGCACCGAATCTGCGAAGCCATTAATTCTGCTTCTCGCGCCATCCACCTGAGTGTTTCACCTAATCAGCCCAAAAACGTTGCTGCGGGCACATTGTAAATACGCAACAGACCACATTAAATGCAAACTGAGTGAAATAGAGTGTGTAATTGGCACAGGCATGTTCTGGAGACGTTTTAAATTTGACCATCCTCTTCAATAACATGCTCACCTAACTCTATGAAGCCCAATATATGAAATAATAATCAGATTATTATTTTTTTTTAATAGAAGTCCTCCTAATAACTTTACCCACATATAATTTTATCATATTTGACACCTCAGGGTTGTGATAGTGATTTAGCTGTGTTGGTGAGAACTGAGGAAAACAATAGACGATAATTATCAAGTGAACTCTGCAGCATTAAATTACATATCCACAGATTACATAGATATCTAAAACTTCCACTACTATGGAATAAATGAATGCATATTTTACGATGAAATTTAAACCTTTTAATCAGTTTAATTAAATTAGAAAAATTGTCAAAAAGAAATATTGACATTGTTGCAGGCATAATGAGGTTGCCTCATGAAATGCAACGCAATAACTACTGAGGTAAATTACTACATACAGTATACCACTTTTCAACATGATTTTATCATAACACAATTATTCCTTAGGGACGTAACACATTGACCATCTTGTGTCAATTCAGTGTTCTGCTGGGAAACTTTTGGACCTGGCATTCATTGGTGTGGATGTTACTTAGACATGTAGCACCCACCTAGACCAG